>OX439483.1:361760475-361883698 GCA_949320155.1 Melangyna quadrimaculata
CGGTGTGCGCAACTGGAAGCGGCTAGCTAGGGACAGAGCTGGCTGGAGGGGCTTGTTAGTTGAGGACAAAGCCCATCATGGGCTGTGAGCGCCATCAAAAGTAAGTTAAGTAAGTAAGTATATTTGAAGCTAATTTAACTTTGTTTCTCGTAGTAAATATTGTAATCGAGACGGTGGATTTTTGTTAAATTTAACCTTTTTTTTATATAAGTGTAATTATTATAGATTTTGTTTTAGGTTGTAAATATTTTGTTCTTCTTGACTTTCATCCTTATGATTATAGATTGTACTTATCTTGTCCCTGTATAAGTAGTTATTTATGGTTTTCCAGGTGTTTAAGGGGATCACTTCAAAATTGCGCGCTTTCTTTGTCTCCGGGTTGAGGAATTCTTTCTAATCCAACGAAGAAGAGATTCATCAATACCAAATGCGCGTATTTTCGGTAAGAGAGCTTGGTGCCAAACTCTATCAAACGCTTTAGAAATATCAAGCGCAATAATCTTACTTTCTCCAAAACGATGTAAAGATTTGTTCCACTGTTCGGTGAGATACACCATCAGATCACCAGTGGACCTATTGCTACGAAAGCCGTACTGCCGGTCATTAAGAGGCTTTCGTTCTTCCAGATATTTCTTGAGCTGAAAATTAAACAGCGTTTCCATGGCCTTGGAAAGAAGGGACGTTAATGCAATTGGCCGATAGTTTGAGGGTGAAGAAGATACGCCTTTTTTAGGGACAGGCTGGACAAATGCTGTTTTCCATCCACTCGGAGAGACCAGTAGAATAGGACAGATGGAAAAGCTTACGCAGTGGTTTTGCCAGCGTTGAAGAACACCTCTTCAGAACAATGGGAGGGATACTATCCGGGCCAGCGGATTTGTGTATGTCGAGGTCTTTTAGAACTCTAGCAACTGCACGAGTGCGAAAGAAGATTTGACCCATAGTATCGTCTACGCTCTCAAGTACAGGCGGAGTTCTATCACTTGCTGGCAGTGTCGAATTAACAGCAAACTGTGCTGCAAGCAAATTGGCTTTATCTTGCGAGCTGACAGCAGGTGTGTCGTTGAAGGCGAGTGTTGGAACCGAAGACGAAGTAGTGTTTCGAATATTTTTTACAAATGACCAAACATTTTTACTACTATTGGGACATTGTAGTATTTTTTGCCTTAATTTTTGGTCATGCAAAAATTTGGTTCGTCGAATATGAGCGTTACAGGTCTTCCTGGCTTGTTGAAACTTCTTCTGGTTTTCCTCAGTAGGGTTGGCTTTGTAACTACGGAAACTTACTTCTCTGACCCTAATAACCTCTTTACAGCTCGAATCAAACCATGAGTTTTCTTTGGGTTTGATAGATTTTACCCTATTCGGCATAAAATTTCTCATTCCACAAAGAATTATGTTTGTTATCATATCTGCACTGGCATCTACGTCACTATCGAGGAAGCACAGTGACCAGTTAAAGTTACTGAAGAAACCGTTGAGACCGTCCCAGTTGGCTTTCTCGTATTGCCAAACGGTTCTCGTTCGTACTTTCTCTTTAACTGAGTTTTGTTGGCACGAGAAATTAGCAGATACAACATAATGGTCTGATGTGCCTAGAGGCGATAATACACTAACAGTGCATTTATCAGGGTCAGAGGTAAGAAACAAGTCAGGTGTGTTGGCGGATTGACCTGCAACATCAGGGATTCGAGTTGGCTCGTCAACAAGCTGAGTCAGGTGGTTTAACTCAGCAAAGAGCTCAACATACCTTCCTTCGGGTGTTGTCTGGCACAAAAGCGAAGCCAACTAGAATTGTGTACATTGAAATCGCCCGCAATGACGATTTCAATGTGAGGATAATGGGCAACAATTCTTTGAATGGAGTCGGACAGAGCATCAAACTCGTTAGAAGTTGAATTTCTGTCCAGATTAGAGCTTCGATAAACGAAAGAAGTGTGAATGATGTGCTTTTTTACCGTAAATTTTAACCACATGAAATTAAAGTTTGTGTTAGAACACAAACCATATTGTGGTTGAAGTTGGTACGCAACATCATTTCTTATGTACACAGCAAGACCATGATGGGGAAAGAATAATGGCACTAAATTATACCCAAATAAATTAAATTCCGAATGATCGGAATTTTCACCTATCTGAGTTTCACTCAGTGCCAAAGCAGCTGGCCTGTTTTGTACAGTATAGACATACGCAGCATAAAAATTTTCCCTAAGCCCACGAATGTTGCTATAATCAACCCTTAACTTACCCGCCATTAAAAAATTCAAAAATAACTAAAAACCAACTCAGACAATTATCTAAATTATACGTCCCATCTAAATTCCAATTTGAACTTTTCAATAACAATTTAGCAATAGTGTTATACCTTAGTGACAAATTGCACTGAACCGCCCCTGGTTATTTAGTGAGACGAACAATTATCTATCCGAGATCACGTTAACTTAATCCCTGCGCGCAGTGTGCGCGGGTTACACGCAAAATGCTAGCAACGATTAAGCTAACTCAACTGTGGGAGACGATGGGAAGGAAAGTGAAGGATTGAACCACTCGTTGTGTATAAGGTGTTGTTGTTGGTTTATTTTTTTTTTTTTTTTTTTCTTTCTTTTGTGGTGATAATTTTTTTTTTTTATGAAAATGATGGCACATGCACTTGCACTGAGTTGTCATTGCGCGACATGGGTTTGAGTTATTGTTTTTTTGGGTAGGTAGGTATGTATAGCAAGAGTTATTTAAATTAAAACAATGGGACAAAAAAGAAAACAGATGAGACAAAACGATGGGACTTTAACTTCCGACGGGACTCAACAAGCGTGATGTGCAGCCGATGGAGGGCAGTGCGGTACTTTCCACCCATTTCTCCACAATAACCCACCAACTAATCCACTAATACGATTTTAAGGCTCTCCCAAACCAATGCGAAACATTCATTGCGGCGAAGAAACATTCGTCAGTCAAAATTAATTCATATGTTTCTCCGCCGCGTTGGTGTGGGCACCAACCACCATGTAAATAAATTTTGACATGCGAATGTTTCTTCGCCGCAAAGAATGTTCCACATTGGTTTGGGAGAGCCTTTACAGCTCCAGACACCACTGATGAACCCACCCCAGTCCTACATGTCACTATTGACATTCACCCATTTATCCCATCTGACCCCAATTCCATTACTCTCAACTTCCAGAATGGACTTCCAGTTTTTTTGGAAGTTTGTGTGTTTGTTTATTTTTTTCGTTTCTCATTTTCCCCACTTTAGCCAATGTCAAATGCTTGATATGGCAAACATACCAGAACAAAAACTCAAAATGGACGACGAAGAACGAAGTTAGGTCGTTTGCTTTATTTTTTTTTATGCGTTATAAATATTATTTTTATAAATTTTATTTCACCCTTAGGTAATCCTCCAAAAAAAAATCGCTTCATGGACGTCGGGAGCAGTTCGACGTACAGGCAGACAGACGGGCTAAAGACTTGGTAAGCTTTGCAATAACCTATTCATTTCCAGTACTAATTGAAAATAATTTTATTCGGGTTTTATCGGCAATGTTGAGAAATTGTGTAAAAAAAACAGCCAAATGGAGGAAAATTTTAGTTAAAATCGACTCGTCGCTACCTTTTCAATTTGTGATTGATCTTTGGTGCATGTTTTAAAGAAACCAATCCAGAATGCTGATACTCGTCAAGACCCCTACTGGAAACACGATTCCCTTGGAGGTTGAGCTCTCAGACGTAATCGAAAATGTCCAAGCTAACATTCAGGACAAGTAAGGAATTCCCCCAGACCAACGACGTTTGATCTTCGACAGAAAACACTTGAGGTTGCACTTTGTCCGACTACAACATCCAGAAGGAGTCCCTTCACTTGGTGCGTTGTCTGCGTGGTGGTATCATTGAGCCCTCTCTCTTCGTATCTTGGCCCAAATGCCCCATAGCGACTAAATTATTTGCCACAAGTGCTACGTTTCTTAACACAAGCGATACGTAGTCGATGAGCATTAACGAGCAAAGTGTGTTTCAATAGTTTTCTGGATGTTTTTATTCCACATTTGATTAGAAAAAATAAAAATGCTAGCAGTAAGGAAAAGTTAACTTTTTTTTTTTTGTGTCTGTTAACAATTCTTTAGGTCTAGGATGATTGTGGTATAATCAAGTGAAAATCAAGTGAAAATGAAGACTGAAAAGGATAAGGCTGCATGTTAATAAGTTAAGGCTTATTCCAATTGTCTTTCTTTGATACCCTTGGAAAACTTTAGAATACCTACGTTTGCTTATGCTTCCAATACGTGAATATTTGATACACAAATCTTTTTTTAATGTTTACTCTCTGAATAATATGCATTCCGAGATGCCAAACTTATACAAAAGTCAGCCAGTGAGTGTGATTCCTTACTCGATGGTTGAATCCCGGCCTGTGGCCGATTCAAGTTCTCATCAGATCAGGAAAATGTTCAAATATTTTGTTTGGGCCCATAACAGACACGACACTCTCAAACAACTAAATGCAATCATTCATACAAAGAAAAATCTTATGTCCATTTAACCTAGCCCTACGCACCCAAGAATTTCAATTCCACTTAAACAGCATCTGTCACAATTTGTTAACAATATAAATTTAAGAACTGATCACATGACTAAAAACCAATGTTCCAAACTTACTAATATCATTCGTAAATATCCTTATCTCTTTTCTGAACCAATTGAAAAACTGACTTACACTACCACTGTCAAAGGAGAAATCCGAACTACAACTCGAGATCCCGTTTACTATAAATCGTACCCTTATCCCATGGCACTCAAGAGCAAAGTCGAAAAAGAGATTCAAAAATTATTAGAAGATGGTATTATAAGGCCATCAAAATCACCTTTTAATTCTCCAGTTTGGGTTGTCCCCAAAAAAATGGATGCTTCAGGACAAAAGAAATTTCGAAAGGTAATTGATTACCGTAAGCTAAACACATTAACCATAGCCGACAAATACCCCATTCCAGAAATTTATGAAATTCTTGCAAACCTTAGTAAAAACCAATGGTTTTCTATAGTGGACTTAAAAAGTGGTTTCCACCAAATCCCACTAAAAGAATCTGATATAGAAAAAACGGCCTTTTCAGTGAACAACGGGAAGTTTGAATTCACTCGACTCCCTTTTGGTCTGAAAAATTCTCCATCTATTTTTCAGAGAGCTTTAGATGACATTCTAAAGACATGATATTGAAGATATTGTAATTTTCGGAAAAGACGAGGATGAACACTTTGAAAAGCTGAAAAATGTTTTCAGTACGTTAGAAAATGCGAATATGAAAATTCAACTGGAATTGAATTTTTAGGTTTTGTTATTAGCAGGGATGGCATAAAAACCAATCCAAAAAAAGTTCAAGCTATAGTCGACCGACCTATTCCTGAAAACTTAAAAGAACTTCGATCCTTCCTCGGAATGTCGGGATATTATCGCCGCTTTATTCAAGATTACGCAAAATTGGCGAAACCCCTGACATTTTTTTTAAGAGGGGAAGACGGACATGTGTCCAAAAATATGTCAAAGAAAAAACTCATTCAACTTAAACACGAAGCCATTGAAGCCTTCAATAAACTTAAAAATTCTCTTGTTTCTGCAGAAGTCATACTTCAGTACCCAGACTTTGAAAAAAGTTTTCAACTTACAACAGACGCTTCCGACTACGCCATCGGTGCAGTCCTTTCCCAAGACGACAAGCCAATAACCTTCCTTTCTAGAACGTTGAGTAAATCAGAAGAAGATAACGCCACCAACGAAAAAGAAATGTTGGCAATAATTTGGTCGCTTAACTCTATTAGAAATTTCCTATACGGATCCCGAAAGGTAAACATTTTTACGGATCACCAACCCCTTACTTATGCTCTAAGTAATAAAAATACAAACTCCAAAATGAAGAGATGGAAAGCCATTTTGGAGGAATATAATTATGAGCTAAAATACAAACCAGGGAAAGAAAATGTTGTTGCAGACCCCCTTTCTAGACCTTCAAAAATCAAAATCCTAGTTAACCTTTGTATAACGTGTAAAGAAAATAAATACGATAGGCATCCTAATAAGCCATATTTAAATCCGATACCAATTCCTAACTATCCCGGACACATGCTGCATATCGACATTTTTTCCACAGAAAAATTTCTTGTGCTTACTGCAGTAGACAAGTTTACTAAATTCCCACAGGCTAAAATAATATATAATACCCTTACGAGACATACTATTTTATTTCTGCGTACCCGAAGTTGTTGTAATAGACAACGAAAAAGCTCTCAATTCGGCTTCAATAACTTCAATGTTAGAAGATGATCTTCAGATCAAAATATTTAAAACTCCACCATATAAAAGCGAAGTTAATGGACAAGTTGAACGTTTTCAATCTACTCTATCAGAAATAATGAGATGCTTAAAATCGGATGGACCTTCACGGCTCTTTGAAGAACTTTAGAACGAGCCGTCAACGAATACAATTTCACCATTCACTCAACCACAAACATAAAACCTTTAGAACTATTCTACGGACGAATACCTAGGGTAAACCCCGAGGAATTCGAAAAAACACGACAAATCAACCTAGACAAACTCAAAACTAAACAAGAAAAAGACACTACATACCACAACAAAAAGAAAGAACCTATAAAAGATTATGAAAGCTGAAATTCAAATCATGGACTTTTCAAATTCACAAATCGTTTCTTTACATACAGGACTGACGAAGATACAGAACGGACATTTTAAGTTAATCCATGTTATTAATCTTGACCAGTACGATCAATTCCTTACCGACATGTCACCAATCCTTAATCTAGAAACAACCCAAAACCAAACCATTTTTCCCTTACTATCACATGAAATTCAACAAATCCGCAATTTTTTACATAACCTTAAAACTAAAAGTAAACGCTCTTTAGATTTCATAGGCAAAGGTTGGAAATGGATTGCTGGCAATCCAGATCATGATGATTTTATAACAATAAAAGAAAAAATTACAGATGTTTTGAAAAATAATAATAAACAAGTCATCATTAACGAGTTATACAATGAACGAATTAATAAAATTACAAAAATTCAAAATGAAGTCCAAAATTTACTTTAATATAATAACAAAATCAATTTTGAAATCATTACAAATCTTAAATACAGAATTAAAATTGTAAAAGAAGAATTAGAGAACATAATCTATGCCATTCATTGGGCTAAACAAGGAACAATTAACTCTTTCATATTGTCAAAAAACGAAATAGATTTAGCCACTAAAATATTTAATGAACAACAGTTGTCTTACACAACAATAGAAGAAGCCTTAGATTTCGCAGAAATTAAAATTATAAGTAATAGTTTATCAATCCTTTATATAATAAATATTCCATTAACAAACAAAGAAATATACGAAAATCTATTAATTAAACCAATAAAAAAGAAAAATGTTGTAACTGAAATTTTATACGATGTAGTTTTAAGAAATAATGAGCAATTGTATGGAACTACAAATAAATGTAAAACATTTAATAATCTATCAATTTGTAACTCTAAAAATATTGTAAACATTACAAACGACTCTTGCATTCCCAATTTGTTAAAAAGTCTACCAACTACCTGCAATAGAGTTAATAATAACTACATTCCAAACCATAGACGAAATAGCACCAGATGTAATATTGCTAAATCAATTTATCGGAACTCTTGAATTCGACAATACGACTCACAATTCAAACGGAACATTTTTAGTCAAATTCCGGAACATGACCATCAACTTGAATGGAATCCCACATATCTCCAAAGAAGGTTCTATAATAAATCCCCTCCCAGCAATATTCAAAACAAATCCTAAGGAAAAAGAATACCGTGAATTACTCTCGCTAGAAATGATGAAGGATCTTCATATTAACAACACTAACAAAATTCATCTGCAAGAAGAGAATAATCATAATCAAATAACCACATATTCCTTCATTTCTGTCCTTGGATTCCTTTTCATAATATTGTCATAACACGAAAATCGTAATAAAACAGCCAACACGTGAAGCCAATGGACCAGTAGCAATTGTGGATAAATTTCCTATGCTTGAGATGAACTCTATCCAGAATCTAAGCAACCCTAAGTTCAATAACCTGCCATACTTCTGACGACCGATGACGATCGTTTCTAAGGGGGGAAGAGTTAACACGAATGCGAATGAGTTTTGCTGATAATGCGTCTGGCTCGCCGAAACAAAATTACGTGGAAGAACAACAACTGTGAGAATGCAAGGTAGCGTTAAGAATTAATGGAAGGTTGCATTTAGTAAGTAAAAAATAAATGTCTGTAAAATAATTTTTAATTCAGTTATAAAGTAGATTTGAATCAATAAACCTACTCTGGGAAAAAATAATTTTTTTCATAAAAGAATTGGTGTTTGATTAACTTATACACATTTCTTAATTTTTGCTTACTTATCAACAAACAACTAATATTACAGCTAGTAAAAGTATTAAGGCTCTCCCAAACCAATGCGAAACATTCGTTGCGGCGAAAAAACCTTCGTCAGTCAAAATTATTTCATATGTTTTTCCGCCGCGTTGGTGTGGGCACTCTCATATATCACCATGTAAATAAATTTTGACATGCGAATGTTTTTTCACCGCAACGAATGTTCCGCATTGGTTTGGGAGAGCCTTTATTCTATGTACAGCAGAGCTTAAATGGATACAAATTAATCTTCATTTTTCCAAGTTCTGTTCTATTCTTTTTTGTTAAAATGAGTTGGATTTTGTAAAAAGCCTTCTCACCATTTTAACCGCAGAAAACTTCTTAGGTGGGAAAAACTATTTGATTCTTTTAGGATTTTAGCAATCTCAGTTGCCTGAACAGGATTCCTCAGCAAAAAATCTCTGTTTGTAGACAAACTTTTCCCAGAGTCAGAGCACTTTGGTATATATATTACTGAGTCTTCCATTACAAATTAAAAAAAAAACAATCTTACTATTTCGTTCTTGACTTCTATTACCAATAAAAAATCATGGAAAAAAATACTTAAAATTCAAATAAAACCTTAAACTATTAAGAATAATTATAATACAAAAAACGCAAACTAATTCATAAGTTAAAAAATAAAAAAAGTAATAAATATTAAAGTACTATTATTACAACGCATTTCCACACTTTCATCTGGTATTGGTGTAATCAAATCCCTTGGAACCTCATCTTCCTATATATCAGTGCAAATATCTCTCACTATGGCACTCACAATCTCTTCAATAATGAGCTCTAAAACTTCCTCTTCTTCTTGTACATACAAAAATATCTTCCTCATTAGTCGATCGGGTGGATTGAAAAATGCCAATGAACTATGAAAGTTATTTGGATCGGCTTTGGTAAGAATTGGTTTGTATTCGATTAGATATTCTTTGTATATATCTAGAATTATTCTTTCGTAAATATATTTGTTATATTCTCGTCCAGCACAGAAGGTGGTTTCATCCCGTGTTCATCTTTTGTATCTGTAGATGAAATAATTCATAAAAAAAACATGTTCCATTTGTGGAGTGGACTTACCAATATTAAGAATCTCATAATATAACTCCTTCGTTCGTCGAAATGTTATATCTTTGATTCGTTCGTCCGATGGAAATATAGTTGTCATAGGACTGCCATGGGTAGGAGGTACATATGGAGGTGGTGGCTTGTTGGAAATCTCTCGCACGTACATATAAGAAACTGCGTGTTCGAATTACTTTAACTATTGATGAGGAGTAAATTAAATTAATATAAATATGTACATATATACAAAGTAGCTTGTAACTTAACTCATTCTTAAGCATGGACTGATGACGACGTCGCAATTCAACTTCGCTTATTATATCTGGCATCAAGGCACTATCATTCTCTTGTTGATTCCTCTTACTTTGATCATCCCGAGGTGGACTAAGTTTTTTCAGGACTTAAGGCCTTCTCAAAAGTTGCATCTAAATCTTTGAGGCTAACATCCAGGTCAATTAAACATTTTTCAAAATAGTTGTGTTTGTTGATGCTGATGGCGATTGAGATTCATTGAACTGCTCATCTTCATTGGTTGGAATTTCGGCAGGGATATCATCGATATTAGTATCTTCGCCTTCCGTAAAATCAGACTCGTAAAATGCATTCGCCAGGGGTTCAGATTCAACTTCAACCAGAAATGAAGGTGATTTTAAAGTGATTATGACGCTAGAGCGTTTTTGATTTGAACTGACGGTATCTTCAAATGCAGAAGAATACGATTGATGAATATCTTCGGATTTTGTCGTATCATGAATAATTTGATTCCATGTTGCTCCAAAGCTTGCAGCTCTATTTTCGAGCGATTCGAACCAACAAGGACATTCGATATGTGACGGAACACTTCCACGACAGCTTCACCCGTCTTGCACGACGTTTTATATGTGGCACTTATAAGAATGTGACATTGTTCACAGAAAGCCTCCATTTCTGCATCGCTCACCTGTGGTTCTCGGCCTTCTAGATCCGATTTACTCCCGCAAATGAAGAGTTTGGATTTCTCTGCATAGGTTGCAACATGGAATTAAATGAGGATGCACTGTCTAAAGCAAATACCAGTTGCTAGAGCATTTTACATTTGTATAAAGTTGCTCCGAGTTCTATTAAAATAATTAAAAAAAAAAATTAGCTAAATCTAAGTGTTTGGAATTTAGTAGTCAAGAAGCAGGATATATAGCGTCGCAAAAACACATTTTTTGTATTAATATGTAATGTATTTATTTGTACTAAGTAATGTTATTTGTTATCAATTTGCTTTACTAAGAAATGTTAAATGTAATACTAGCCTTAAGCTATTCTTATACTCTTATACTTTTATCATGCCACCTCGAGGTCATCAGGAGAACTGCCAAAAATAAACGAGAACTAATTTCAAGCGAAATGATTTGAAAATGAGAAAAAGAAGAAAAAAGAACATCTTTAAAACAACCGCCGTTGTGAATAGACGCTTCAATAAAGATAGATAATAAATTTGTTAAAACGAAAGTATATTTTTATTTAGAGTTTCATTTAGATTTGTTGATTCCTCTTACTTTCATCATCCCGAGGTGGACTTTGTTTTTTCAGGACTTAAGGCCTTCTCAAAAGTTGCATCTAAATCTTTGAGGCTAACATCCAGGTCAATTAAACATTTTTCAAAATCAGTTGTGTTTGTTGATGCTGATGGCGATTGAGGTTCATTGAACTGCTCATCTTCATTGGTTGGAATTTCGGCAGGGATATCATCGATATTAGTATCTTCGCCTTCCGTAAAATCAGACTCGTAAAATGCATTCGTCAGGGGTTCAGATTCAACTTCAACCAGAAATGAAGGTGATCTTAAAGTGATTATGACGCTAGAGCGTATTTGATTTGAACTGACGGTATCTTCAAATGCAGAAGAATACGATTGATGAATATCTTCGGATTTTGTCGTATCATGAATAATTTGATTCCATGTTGCTCCAAAGCTTGCAGCTCTATTTTTGAGCGATTCGAATCAACAAGGACATTCGATATGTGACGGAACACTTCCACGACACCTTCACCCGTCTTGCACGACGTTTTATATGTGACATTGTTCACAGAAAGCCTCCATTTCTGCATCGCTCACCTGTGGTTCTCGGCCTTCTAGATCCGATTTACTCCCGCAAATGAAGAGTTTGGATTTCTCTGCATAGGTTGCAACATGGAATGAAATGAGGATGCACTGTCTAAAGCAAATACCAGTTGCTCGAGCATTTTACATTTGTATAAAGTTGCTCCGAGTTCTATTAAAATAATTTAAAAAAAAATTTGCTAAATCTAAGTGTTTGGAATTTAGTAGTCAAGAAGCAGGATATATAGCGTCGCAAAAACAAATTTTTTGAATTAATATGTAATGTATTTATTTGTACTAAGTAATGTTATTTGTTATTAATTTGCTTTACTAAGAAATGTTAAATGTAATATTAGCATTAAGCTATTCTTATACTTTTATACTTTTATCATGCCACCTCGAGGTCATCAGGAGAACTGCCAAAAACAAACGAGAACTAATTTCAAGCGAAATGATTTGAAAATGAGAAAAAGAAGAAAAAAGAACATCTTTAAACCAACCGCCGTTGTGAATAGACGCTTCAATAAAGATAGATAATAAATTTGTGAAAACGAAAGTATATTTTTATTTAGAGTTTCATTTAGATTTCCCCATTATAGATTCAGGTGTGGGGTTCAACCTAAAATAAAGAAAGTCACGCGAACAATATGCCAACTTCGACGAAGACAATGAAGCAGACGATGGTCGACGCCCTCATTGCCGCCGACATAGAGATTCCAGCAGCTGCTACAATACAACAAGTAAGAGCCATGTATCAGAAGCTGACTGATGGTCAGTCCACCGACCCAGCTGATGAAAACACCGAGGAGCCTGTCGATAAAGACGATGACACAGTTTTGCTCCAAACAGACCAGCTGGAGGCTCAGCTCAAGGTACTGAAGCTGCAATACGAGGTGGCGAATCTGCAGCAACAGATTCGCACAATGCAGCAGGGCACAGCCGAAAGCAGTCACCATCAGGCGGTCAGCTTCGAACATCTGGAGAATTCCCTCAACACATTTACTGGCAAGAACCACTACGACATCAGAAAGTGGTTCAGGGAATACGAGCAATACACCGCGACACGTTCGTTCACGCCAGACGACATGTGCTTGGATGTGTGCCGGCTGATGAAGGAGATGGCAAGAGATTTCATCAATGCACAAGGTGTTGTCGACTACCAGCAGCTGAAGGCGTCTCTCATCGAAACTTTCGGATGACAAGTTACGCATCGAGATATCTATCGAGCACCGAAAGATCCGTCCAGATGAGTCATGTCTGGAATTTGTCATCGCTATGAAGTCCATAGCAGCCAAAATTGATGTGCCCGAGGCAGAATTGTGCACATTCATCATTGATGGGTTCAATGATGAGAGCTCAAACATCACGCTAATCAATGATAGCAGGACACTCAGTGAGTTGTTGTCGAGGCTCGACCGCTACGAGCAAAAGCGATCAGTGACACGCCAACTGAAACCTATTGCTGTTGCATCGACCTCAGTTGCCAACAAACCGAAGTCAAACACCGCCGTAAAACATCAAAATTTATCCGAAGTCAGATGCTACAACTGCAGCCGTTTTGGACACTACAAGAGCAGCTGCCCGAAGCTACCTAGACCGATTGATGCGTGCTTCATCTGTAACGAAATCGGGCACATGCACTATAGTTGCCCGAAAGCACAACGAAAACATCAGAAGATTGTTGCAGCAGTTACACGTCTACTAGCCGACTCAGACAATGATGACGAAGTGGCAGGCCCAATAAGGGTCATGCAAATGGTAAGTGTAGCCTTTTGTAATAGCCAAGTTCGGCGTACTGAATTTACGAATGTTTTCTCTTTATTGGATACCGGCAGCGAAATTAGTATTATCCAGCGTTCATTAGTACCAGATAGTGTTAGATTGTCGGACGTACCAGGATCAACGAGATATTCGGGAATTGGACCCATAAGAATCCAGTCATATGGTATTATAAAAACTAACATAATGTTTAAAGGCAGAATCCATCTTATATCTCTATATGTCCTTCCAGATAGCTCTATGATGTTACCGTTGATCCTGGGACGCGACTTCTTACACAAATTTCACATCCATTTGAGGCAGAATGAACCTAAAAATAAAAATTTGAATTAACATATAAATAAAGATTTACTTTCAAGGCAATCGTATCTTCATGCGTTCGATTTGGTTGATTCAGATAAAGTAGTTGGTTGTAGTGGTAGTCCGATGACCCCATCGGATGTTGAGAATATTGTCTCCAGTGAAAGTGTGATTGGGAAGGCTGATAGTGTCGAGAGTCCGTTGTTTGATGGGGATGAAATAAGGTGTCAGTGTGTCTCCGTCCCGCCGAATGCAGTTGATTCGCCGATACGGTTTGCTGATAGTTATGACGAGTGTATTTCACAGATATGTGCTATTGATGTAGGTAGCTTAGAAGTTGACATGGATGTTTGCCCAAGGTTGGGAAAAGGCCAGTTAGAAGCATTGACAGCAACTATTGATAGGGCTTATTTAAAACCTTTAAATACAGAACGTAATCCCCACAATTACAAAATGAAGATTCGTCTTACCGATCACACACCATTTTATTGTCCGCCTAGGCGATTATCAGTGTATGAACGAACAGAGGTACGGAAAAAGATAAATGATTTGCTTGAACGACAAATAATCCGACATAGTAAGTCAGCGGTTGTTTTGACGAAAAAAAAATGGTGAATTACGTATGTGTATAGACTATCGCGCGCTGAACAAGAAAACTATTCGCGATAATTTTCCCCTTCCATTGATAGAGAATTGCCTTGAGTATATGGAAGGTAAGTGGTGGTTTACGTTACTTGATTTGAAGGACGGTTTTAATCAGGTTGGAGTCGAAGATGATTCGGTACAGTATACATCTTTTGTGATGCTCCAGCTGACTTCCAACGGTTCGTCCATCAAATATTTCAAGATCTGATAGGGACAGGGAAAGTTATTATATACTTGGACGACATAGCTATTGCGACAGCTGATTTCGATTCACATTTAGAAATACTTAGCGAAGTTTTGCGACGACTTTATGAGAAGGGACTCGAATTTAGAATGAGTAAATGCAAGTTTGGATACGACGAGATAGATTATTTCGGATATGTTGTTAATGCTTCGGGTATTCGACCGACAAATGCCCACATAAGATCTATTGAACACTATCCGGTACCCCAAAATCAAAAAGAGCTTCAATCTTGCATAGGGTTATTTCCATATTTTCGGCGTTTTGTGCCATCATTTTCAAAAATAGCCAAACCATTGTTAGACTTACAGCGCAAAGAAGTTAGGTATGAGTTTAATGACGAATGTTTGCAAGCGTTTAAGGAATTACGTAGTAAACTGGTTTGATCCAGTCCTAGCCGTTTTCAATCCAGAAAGGGAAACCGAACTACATTGTGATGCTAGTAGCCATGGGTTTGGCTCAGCTCTGATGCAACGTCAGGATGATGGAAAATTCCATCCAATTGCCTACTTTTCAAAGACGACAACCGCATCTGAGGCAAAGTTCCACAGCTTTGAACTCGAGACACTAGCAATCATATACTCACTCCAACGGTTTCGGGTGTACCTTGAGGGCATACCCTTTAAGATCATCACGGATTGTTACTCTTTAACTCTCACGTTGAACAAAAAGCAAGTTAATGCAAGAATAGCAAGGTGGGCTTTAGAACTTGAAAATTATAACTACTCTATTCGGCATAGAAGTGGTGCGTCAATGGGTCATGTGGACGCTCTAAGTCGAAACCCATTAATCGCTACCATCAATGGACACGAGGTAGACTTTCATATTCAGTTAGCTCAGAATAGGGATGTAAAAATCAGAAAGCTCAGAAGAAAACTTGAAACTGAGATGCTTTTGCACTACGAATTGCAGGACGGTCTTGTTTTTCGTAAAGTGGATACAGATAGTTTATTACTTTACGTACCCAGCGAAATGGAAGACAACGTAATTAGAATGATCCATGAGAAAATTGGTCACTTGGGAATAGATAAATGCTACAATCAAGTAAGAAAAAACTATTGGTTTCCAAGTATGAGACACAAGATTGAGATATTTATAAAGAACTGCGTAAAGTGTATTATGTTTTCAGCGCTTGCCAGAACTAATGACCATAATATGTACAGTATCCCCAAGGACCCTATTCCATTTGATACGATACATATGGATCATTTTGGGCCCTTACCGGCCTTGAAGTCAAAACGAAAGCATATTCTAGTTATCATTGATGCCTTCACAAAATTCGTACGTTTGTACCCGGTCAGTTCGACTAGAACCAAGGAGGTTTGCGCCTCAATGGAAAAATATTTTAGCTACTACAGTCGACCTAGACGTATTATAACAGATCGCGGCACTTGCTTCACATCTCTAGAGTTTTCAAGCTACCTCCTGAAACACAACATCGACCACGTTAATGTAGCAGTGGCCTCACCATAAGCTAATGGCCAGGTGGAGCGGGTGAACCGGGTAATCAAGGCAATGCTAAGCAAACAAAGCGAGCCTATCGACCATTCAGACTGGGCCAATAAATTATCTGAAGTCGAATATGCTATTAATAATACAACACATAGCTCAACAAAGGAATCGCCTAGCAAACTACTCTTTGGAGTGGATCAGCGCGGCAAGGTGGTTGATGAGCTTACCGAATACTTAGACGATAACTTTAATAGCAAAGGGAGATCTGATCTCGGCGAAATTCGGGAAAAAGCATCGGATGCTATTAAAAAATCGCAGGAGCATAACGAAAAATATTTCTTAAAGCATAGCATACCGGCGAGGTTGTATTCGGTTGGTGATTTTGTAGTGATGAGGCACATTGACACCACTATAAGGACGAATAAAAAATGTATACCTAAATACCGAGGACCTTATGTCATACCATTGTATATATACTCTTATAATAATATCATCACTGAAATAATTGTCGCTGCGTATGGTGAGGATTGTTAGAACTAACGATTTAAGAGACTTTTCAATTTGCTAAGAGATTAAATGAGGGGAAAATTAGAAGAAAATGAAGGCTTAAGACAGAAAAGAAGAATAGAGAAGGCTATACAAAATGTATGAGGTTACAAGGGAGACAAAAAATAACTGTTTTGTTTTGGCTGTCAATTTTTTTTTCTATAGGAGGTCGATAATAAAAGAGGAAGTATATAGAATAAAGATGACAAAAAAACAAAAACAATTTGTATGTTCCCAAATGATAATGTAGGAATTATCTGTTTGCGGCGAGCAAGTAGACAGATTTTTCCATCGGCGATGTAGGAAAGAAAGAATGTGCACATGGGTAAGTATATAGGTAAGTATGATCGGGGGTAGGTTTTGGTTTTATGGGTATTCAATTTTTTGGCCAAATTTCAGTTTTATTTTTAAGTATGGGCATAATTTCCTCGGTACTTTTCAGTGGCTAGAAGAAGGAATCTTTATATGATGTTGAGGTAGGTTAAATGTTGATAGTTTCATTGTTTGTAGGTTTAGTTATTTTATTTGTTATTTTTATTATAGAAAAGAAAGAAAAATTGCAACAACATTTGCCAATCACTCCAAAGCTTAAACTAGAAGTTCTAAAAATATATACTAAAATTTATTGTAGGGGTGCACTAAGAACGGATCTTTTGAAATTCGTACATTTAATAGGGTTTTAAGGGTGACAACTGAAATAAAGTCGAAAAACTAACATCTAAACGTGTAATCGTAGAGACTTGATTTTTTTATTTTAAAGATTAGAAAAAGTTAGGAAAAAACGGGTTCCTCCTTTTTTTATTAAAAATCTATAAACCGAGATATAACCGATTTAAGACTGAAAATTGACAAATAGTCGTTACGAAAAGTACTTAGTAGTTTCAAGGGGGGTAGATATTTAATAATTTTTATTTTAACATATTTTTAAAGATAATGAAAAAAATTATCCATATTTAAGGAATTTTCGATAGGATTTTTTTTCATACCCAAAATGATTTTTGAAAAAGGGTAAATTTGTTTGGTCAAATTTTCAAGGTATTTGGTTTTTATCTTTTTAATGGGTTGTTGGAAAAATCTAAAATTTCATTATGTTATAGATATAGGTATTTGATAGCAATCAAATGGTAAAAAATTTATCTTTCTAACTTATCATTTGACAGATTAATTTAAGAAAGAAAAATTTTAAAATTTGTTTTTTTTGTTAATATGTTTTTAGTAAAGAGTCGTACAGGTTGGCAAGTACTAATGAATTATAGCTGAGAAATTAACAATATAATATTGTTAACACATATTACTTAATAACATGTTAGTGTGTGCATGGATTGATTTAGTTTTTTCTTATATTTAATCTCAATAGAATAACTATTAATTTGATACTTCATTTTTTAATCTACCTCCTATATTAGCGTATAATTAATTTTTTTAAATTCATAAAAAACCGGCTCAAATCCATAGAAATGCTCTGCTTTGTCAACAATCGTCAACCAGTGCAAAGCACCATTATCTTAAATTATTTTTTATTCGATTTTTTTTTAATATAAAAAATCATAACTTCATTTCTACTCGGCCGATATTAAAAGTTAAGACCTCAAAATTCAGCTATAGATTAAATATATTAAATTCAAAACTTGATGATTTTTTTTTGAATTTCAAAAAACTAATGAAACACAATTATACGTGTATTACTTTTCTACAAATATGTGGGTTATTTTATATATGTAAATTTAGCGGGAAAAAAAGGCCGACCAATTTAGTAAAGAAATTCACAAAAAATCTGCATCGAGACAAATTTAGAGGCTTCAAAATTGAGAAATACTTATTAGTTCATAATAAATGATACATGAATTTAAGGTAGAAATTGATAATCTAAAATTTTGTGTTAAAATTTTTGCAAAATCTTAAAGAAATTCATACTAAAAATGTGATTTAGTGAAAGATCAACTCGATTTTTGGTACTTTAAATGTAAAAGTTAGTTAAAAATTGATAAATTTTGAAAAACAAAATCAACACACTTATTACTCTAATTCTCTTCTAAAATAATTCCAATAAATGTTTACTGATTATTTCAACAAAAGACACGTTAAAATTAGTTTTATTGAATTTTTTTACCAACAAAATGCAAAATGGATCATGCTTTTTCAACGAATTTTATTTTTATATTTTCACCATGCCCATCAAATATTTTCAAATTTAAAAACTATAAATTTTGAAAATCTAACAAAAAGTTTGATATATAAAACATAACTGTGCATTGCTCACAAAGCTTCACAACATATTTTTAAAAATATTAAAATTTTACATGCTAAATATTTTTTACAGATAAAATCCAGAAACAAATTTAAAATTGTATGCATACATTTTTTTTTTAATTTATGCTTAGATAGCAACGCAAATGTAACATGAATGAATTTAAAAGAAATGTGGTCTTATAGAAAATTTTATAACAAACAAATTTATAGCGGATGGCTTTATTATAAATTGTATACTTCGAAAGCTATAAAGGAATATATCAGAACAAATTGGTCGTTTTTAACAATTTTTTCACTGTTGCATTTTTCCTGCAGCGGGCACAATTTTTCAAAGCTGCAATTAGCTACATACTATAACAGCCCCAACAACATATCAAAAATGCAGAACCACATCGGGCTATGCGATTTTATTGTCGAATTTGACTGGCCTATATATCTTTTGAATTGCGGCAACCCTGAGTTTTAACCAAGTGTTTGTAGAAATCCTAGTACTATCATGCTCATATAGGAGATTTATCTGCATTTTGATGTTAATTTCAATGAAATACTTTATACTATATTATACTATAATACTATTTGCTATTTTTGACTTTCAAACGTTCATATCTCGAGTTCTAAATTTTTGACAACTTTTTTTTTGTTATGTATAACATTTATGTATTTTATAAAATCTATCGATGCAAAAAAAAATCATTTCATTATGACTTACCCTTTAGAAGTTCTTGACCTTTTAATACCCTAAAATACCCTAATTAAATTTAAAATTTCAAAAAATCTCCTATTTGGAAATTTTTAAATTAAATTTTCTTTCACATAACATTTTTTTTTATTTCTTTATGGCTTACGACATAAGACATCAGATAATTGAATCAATCAGATAATTAAAGCGTGGCAACCCCATCACGGGCCCACTTTTTTACAGGCAACCCATGCGCAAACTGTTTTTTTGGACGCTATCTAAAAAGCTCTAGTTAGCTTAGTATTTTATTTTTTGTATATACATACATGCATACAAATTAGAGAATGCTTAAAAATTTTGAAATCAAATATTGACTTAAGTTTGTTGTAACGATTTTGAACCTTAATTATAATACTGACTGCGGAAGATTTGATGACAGGTGTGTAATTTACTTTTTTTATAATGGTGCGGCCTAAAATCATTTTCCCAGGGGCCCCGCAAATTTTACCTCGCACACGCCTCATTTTGGTCTAGCGCCGCCTCTGTTGACGGGTCATTTACACACCCTTTTAGTATGAAATTTTTCATCCCTCCTCAAAAATTTGTAAGCACAATTTTAGCCACATTTTAGAGCTAAATTTTAAGTTCTAAAATCTCTGCGACTTTTTATTAAAAAGATATAATAATAATGTTTGCCCTTAGATAAATCTGTCAAATGATAGAAATAAAAATATTAAATATTAATTAAAAATATAAAAATCAGAAACTTTGAAAAATTTTAAAATCATTTTCGACACGAAATAAGAATCCTATCGAAAATTCCTTAAACATGGATAATTGCTTAATACATCTTCTATAAAAATATGGAAAAATAAAAAAAATAAAAAATCTACACCCATGCAACTACTAAGCACTTTTCGAATTGACTATTTTTGAATTTTCATCATTAAAACATTTAAAACTCGTTTTGCCGTCGGTAGTTCGCATTGTGGATATGGTTTTGCCGTCGGCAAAGTTTTGTTGATCTTTTTTGATCTTGTTGCATGTTGCGTTGCAACACTATTAAATTTAAGAATTCAAAAAAATCCTTTTTTAGTGCACTCCTACATAAAATTATTATTATTATAAAATTATAAATTTTAGTATATAATTTTAATACTTATAAATTAAGCTGTAGCGTCATTGGGAAAATTAATTGTTATTTATAAGTAGTTGCTATACATGTATGTATATAATGGGTACCTATAATATTGTCAATTAATATTTTTACCTTCCCGTTGGAAGTTATTGTAATTGGTGCGATTTGTTGAACTATTTAAAATACTTAACAAATGTTTTTTTAACTGAAATATTGTGCAAATTATATCGATTTCAAATTCTTACCAAAATTGTATACCTATACCATCTAAGTGTTGTGTAATTTTGAGATTTTTAAAACCACCCTCTAATAAGCTAAAAATCAAAATGTTTTAATTCGAAAAATTTTTAACATCAGAATCGAAATTTTGCATATTATTCCTATAATTTTTAAGCTATTTACAAACAAATTTTACTATTATAAATATAGCTAAAGTACAAAATATAGGCAATGTAACATTTTGCCCTGTATCTCTATATCTATACCTACCTTTATACTGATTGTCCAAAAACCCAAAGTTATTACACTATATAATATATAATTATGTAATATAGGTATACTCTACCACCCACCACTTAGGTAAATATGTATGTATGTATATGGTTTTCAAGTGCACCAATGGGAAGTTGCTAGCGTGGGTCGACCCCAGACTCATTTTTCAAAAATATTTTTTTTTTACCCAAAAAAAAGCTTTTATTGAAAAAAAATTGAGTTTGTTGAATTGAGTTTCAAAATGTTTCTAGGTACCTTCCTATGCATAGGTATCTATTTACGTAGGTACCTACTTACCTTCAATTGAAAATAATTTTGTTTATTTTTTTAATACATACCTACCTACCTTACGACCTTACCTATTTTAATTGATAATACCTATGTAGGTACATACATTAAAATAACCTTACGTACCTACCTACTTAGGTATATCAAGTTTTAATTTAGCTACCTACATACCACCTAAATTCAAAATATTTAGGTACCTATGTACCCACCATAACTACCTATTTTCATGCTTTTTTTTTAGCAAAAAAATTTAATTTCTTCAAATACCTACCCAGTATAGCTACCTACTAATTTATAAAAATGTACATACATATGTATCTACCTACATGATACAATATGGTCCAAATGGCCATTATATTAACCTTGCAAAATCGTGCAAAAAACCATTTACCCATAGCCATCAAAAGAAAGCAACAAAAACTCATTGAAAAAAACTGGAAGAACATAACCCAAGAATAAGCCCATAGGAAAACATATATTTTCATTTTCTCATTTTCTTCCCCTTATTCTCATTGTTGACTGACAAAAACATCTGACTCCCTTACTACCATTATAGTTGTACGAATTTAATCAATATTCTTCTCTCCCTCTTACTAATTGTTTTTATTTTTCCTTGCATCGTTATTCCCAGGTTTCCATTGTGCATTTAAGCGATTTTAATGCCAATTTCGGCACATTTCGTGAGTACTATTAGTACTACAAAATTTGAGCCATGATCATTGTATATAAAAACTATAGTACTATTATGACGACGATCGATTGAGAGAATCGAGGTGAGGTGCCCTGGTACTAAGAAGCTGGAGAGATTGGAGAGTAGACGACAGTGAGAAATTGAGGAAATTGACGATAAGAATGACGTTTAAGGCAACAATAAATGAACGAGAACAACGTATACAAAATTAAAGCTAGTTTAAGGGAGTCAACACTAACCTTTTTTTTGTTATTTTCTTCCACCAATTTTGTTTACGAAGGGGAAAGTTGAAGCTTTTTTTGCTCTATTTGAGGAGGAAGTAGGATAATAAATATAATTTTAAAGGGAATTATTGGTTGTATTTTTTCTTTCGTTGTGTGTGAGATATGCTGTAGCAAGTTAAGTTAGTATAGCTGTATGCCCAAATTAAAGGCTGTAACCAATGTTGCCACTAAAGAATATAAGTTATACAAGAATTTATTATATGATGTAGGGATAGGAAGAAATTATTTTAATTTTGTAGGTTGATATTTGCATTCATATTTAAGTAGATATGATTTATATATGAAATTAGATTATATGAATGCCATTAAGTAGATAGGTAATTATTTTTTTTTCATTTGAGAATAAAGGTAGATTGAGTTTTTTAGTATTGATTAATTCAATAAGTTTTGTTTGGTGAGTTTAGTTTTGTTTATATTTCTGGAGTAAACAAGTTACTTAAAACTTTTTGATCTGCAGGGTGATTTTTATAATTCCAACATACATTAATTTTCTAATATTTAATCTTACATATTTTGTTCCTTACAATTATTTATTTGATTTAATAAATTTAGTTTTATAATTAAATTAATTGATTTTATAATTAATTTTATTTATTAAATTAATTAATTTGAACATTAATTTTATTTAATAAATTAGTTAATAATATATAAAAAATTAATTATTTTTATAATTAATTTCATTAATAATTTGATTAAATAATTTTTAAGATTTCCATTTTTTCTAAATTGTCTTTGTTTGATAAATCAATCCATCTTTTAATTTAATTTATTTTATTTTATAAATAATAAATTAATAACCTTGTTTCTGTATTTCACTGTACAGTTTTTATTTCTCTATTTATAATTAAATTCATTAATTTCTAAAATAATTTCATTTTTGTTTAAATAAATTATATTTTATAATTAATTTGATCTAAAATATTAATTTCATAATCATAATATTTTCTAAATAACCGACATATTAATAATTTCATTATTCAAATTCATTAATTTCCATATTTGTTTAAATACATTTTTATTTAATTATATTAATTGATTTCATAATAAATTTAATTTTATTATTAAATTAATTAATTTTATATTTAATTTATATTAAATAATTTCATTTGATAAATTAATATTTTTTTTAATTTCATAGATTTAAAAAATTAATTAAATTTAATTAATTAAATTAATTTTTTGTATATGTAACTTTATTTCATAAATTAAATAATTTGATTTTACGTTTGAATTAATTGATTTTGAAATAAATTTTATTATATAACTTAATTAATTAATTTGATAATTTGATCGATCGATTTACTCAATTATTTTCATTTAAAATGGTTATCTGCAGTTACGCAAACTGCAGTGAGCTGCAAAGAAATTTAGGTGATGTTTCCTTTTTCAAAATACCCAAAGACCATAGAAGGCCGGTTTGGTTAAAACATGGAAATATTTCACCCACGAAGGCTCTACCGGACAGAGCCTCCATGTGTGAAAAACATTTCCATGCTAAAGACATCCTTTTGAAATCCACACGGAAATGTCTTGCCAAATACGCGTTACCCATTTCTTCCGAGGCTGTTTGTAACTGCACCGATGTTGCAACTGATACAGCATGCCTTCGTTTAATGGAGGCTTGGAGCAGTAGCGGATCCAGGGGGGTGGCTATAGGGGCTAAAGCCCCCCCCACAGGCGGTTCTTAAAATTGATAGAAGTATAGAAATCAATGCATTACAACGTGAAGAAATTTACATTCGTCTAAAATATTGTTAAGCAGTGAAGTTTAATGGGAGTCAGACACAATAACGTGGCCGGGGCAACGCAATTTATATACTACGTATTTTTTTCTAAGCCCCAAATTAATTAAGTTGGGGCTGAAGACTGAAGCGGATTGTACAAAATATCAAGTTCGGGGCTACAAGGACAGGAAATTGGGACGAAAAAAACAGCTCGCGAGTTGGGCTGACAAGAATTGGACAAAAAAACGTGGTCGGGGCTAACTTATTCCAGAAAGTTTTTGGGATTGACTCTAGGGACTGTCAAGTCCAAGTTGGGGCTAAAACTTGAAGAGATAATTGAAAAAACGAGGTCGGGGCTTAACAGTTAAAATACCAAATAAAACAAAAATTTACACTAAGAACTTAGCTAATTTTGCAAAAAAAAAACCCAATTGGGGCCAAAACCCGAGGACAAATTTAATGACAGATTTTTTCGTCTTGTGATTCAAAGCTTGACGTGGCTGAAAATTGAAGGTATATAATATGTAAAGATTGTATTGTCTATAAATACAGCTAAGCCTTAATTTTGTTTTCTATCTCCACTTAAAAATATTTTAAATGTTAAATACTACAGATGTAATTGTATTTAATATTAAAAACATTTTAAACTGGGGATAGAAGCTGATATAAATGCACAAATAACACGGTAATTGTAAAAGGAAAAGTTGGAATGCCAAAATTCAATTATTTATATAACCTTGTATATTTTCACAAAAAACCTTAAAATAAATAAACTACAACTTTATTATATTTGTTATAAATCATAAAATTAATTTGTATGGACAAACCAATTGTATTACTTATGGCCAGTTTTACAGTGAAAGTTTAAACTTAAGTTTAACTGGTTTTGAACTTAAGTTTAAATTTAAAGGTCAAATAATTGATTTTCACAGTTTAAAATAAAGCTCAGTTCCATAGAGCGAAGTTTAATATGACTGCATGAATGCAACTTTCAAACAAATCATCATCGTCACATAGTTAAAATCATTTGTTTTTCAAGGGAAGCGTTTTTATCTTTTCACTCTCACAACGAATGTTAAATTTTCCTCGTCACTCAAAAACATTAAACAAAAAAGTTCAAATAGAAAGGAATATAATAATTTATTATTATTAATTAATGGCAGTTGTCAATTAAGATTTGAGAATGATTATTACGATCAAGTGTTCTGAACGTTAAACTGAAGCTTAAATGGCAGAATACCTACATTCGTTTAACTAGAACTACAGAATTATTAAGTTCAACGTTTACTTTGAAACCAAATCAAGTGCTGAACTTAAGTTTAAGGGGCTTATTGCGAGAGTCTATTCAAAAGTCAAATAGAGAAAATAGTTATTTCAGCTCCCATGTTTAGGAAACTACATCATGGAATAAAAATGTTCCGGACTCAAATGGAGCTCTAATTAAAGGCTTTGGTTTGAGTCCAGAAACTTCTTATTCCATGGTGTAAAAGTCTATTCCATGGTGGTTAAAGTCTATTATTTATTTTTCTGTCAGATTGCTACGAAATTGTATGAATTTTTCTATTTGATAGAAAACTAAATTCGATCAAAGAATTTCTGATCGACTTAGGGCCAGTTTCACAGTGAACACTTACCAAAAAAAATGTTGCACTTAAGTTTAGCACATTTGTACTTTCTAGTAATGTTGGCAGCCTGGGTTAGTAACACTTAAGTGCCCAACACGGGAGACTTAAGTGCAACTTATTAAGGTTAGTTTACACTGCGAAAATTGTCATTTTGTACCCAAGATTTCGCACTAAAGTGCCACTCCTATGACTGTGAAACTGATCCTTAAGTCGACTAGATTTATTCGGAGTAGGCTCTCGCAATAAGTCCCTAAACTTAAATTGTAGTTTAAACTTGCACTGTGAAACTGGCCATTAATGTCTCAAATTGGACCTACCAAGCCCCCCCCCACAGCCAAATCCTAGATCCGCTACTGGCTTGGAGGACCCGGAAGCAGCCTACCTCCACGGTCACCTCTGCAAACCGGGCTCCTGATTCTTCGTCTCCACCTCTACCTCCACCCCCTCTACCTGTACCTTGCAGCCCAGCTTTATCACTGATAAATCTGGCTGCAAGCACTTCAACCAATTACATAAAAGACTACTCTCTTCCAGACGTGCCATCATGTTCGCACATTTCTCCGTCACAATTCCCTTCTCCTAATTACCCATCGTACAAATACCGCCCAAAAGCTAAACGCGAAAGCTTTATACCGCGCTATATTTTTGACACCCCCAAAAGACTGAAGAATAACCCTGGATACCGTATGAGGGAAGCTGTCGACACCCATATGGAAGAATTTCCAGAGGATGTGCGGACATTTGTGTTTTCACAACTGTTCCACAAACCTAACACACCCTGGGGACCTAAAGAAAGAGACTTATCTTTGCGATTTTTCTTTAAGTCCCCAGCGTGCTATAATTTCATGCTCAACGCAGGATTTAAGCTGCCGTCGGTAAGCACTATATACCGATGGCATTCAGAAATAAGATTACCAACAGGACTCAGTGCAAGGACACAGGATTTGCTGAGGGACAAAGCTAAAGAAATGACACCAATGGATAGAAAATGTGTGATCCTGTTTGATGAAATGGCCATCAAAACAGAGCTGGAATTCAACATAAAGGACGACCTCATTTACGGACTCACTGATTTTGGCGAATTCGGAAAGGACGTAAAGATAGCTTCTAAGGTAATGGTATTTACACTTAGAGGCTTAAACAAGAACTGGAAGCAGACGATAGCATATTACATCGGATCACCAAAGTCAGGAATTTTATCCCAGATGTTGGTTAACATTATTACTGGAGTAATAAAATGTGGATTAAGTGTTGTTGCATCAAGCTGTGACCAGGGATCAATGAATGTTGCAGCATATACAAAAATAAGAACTTCGGACACCAAACCTTATGTGGATATTGATAATCATAGAGTTTTCTTACTCCATGATTATCCGCATATGTTTAAGAGCGTACGGAATATTTTGCTCCAACACATAATCTCTTTTGAGAACGAAGTTGTCGACTGGCGGATACTGGAGAGAATTTTCACACAGGATTCAAAAGGGATATTCCAAACAATGTTCAAGCTAACTTCGGCCCATATCCGACCAGTTCACTATGATAAATTGTCAGTAAAGTTAGCGACGCAGGTTTTCAGCCTCAATGTGTACACGGGAATCATGTATGCATTGAGCGTTGGTTTTTTTAAGTCCGATGAAGATAAGAAAGTAGCTTTGTCAACAGCTTTATTTATAAAAAGAATGAATGACCTCTTCGACACCTTTAATACAGGACAACTATACTCTAGGAATCCTAACAAGCAGGTCCTATCGGAGACAACGGATACACTTGATGTCTTACAAAGTGCAAGAGAGTGGATTTCAACATGGAGATCTAGCAGCTCTCACACTATCCCACCATGCTTTAAAGGATTACAGCAAACTCTTCTGGGAATTGAGATGATGTGGGAACACTACAAGAGCGATGATCAGTCCTACTTTCTGCTTGCACATTTAAATTCAGATGTTATTGAGAATCTTTTTTCAATAATACGCAACAATAGAGGATTATATGAAAGGGACCCATCGGCATGGAGATTCATACGGAATTTGAAGCAGATAATTTTTCAGCATTTATCATCAGCGGAACATTCGGGTTATGAAGATGCCGGAGCGGAACCACTGCTGCAAGGAGCTAAACACGATCAACCCAGCATTGAAAACGAAAAGGATCCCACAAATAATGACTTCCTATTTGAAGAACAAATAGAGAACAATTTATTTGGTTTTTTTACCGGTCAACACTTAAATGCAGAAGATGTGGATGTGGAACCAGTATTGGACAAGCAAGAAGATGCGGATTCGATGAAACTCCAGAAAGCGGCTGCAGCATATTACGCTGGATTCGCAGCCTCAAAACTTAGAAAGAAGCTGAATTGTGAAACTTGCACTCAGTTCATGATCGACGAGGGGGACCAATTCAGGGAACAGACCTTGTTGATAGAACTGAGAGCTTATAAGACAACAGCTTCAACTTCTGAGTTTGGAAAACTGACAGTTCCTTCGACCCGTTTCGAAGAAACTGTCAGTGTTTTCCAAAAAATGTTTTTGGAACACTTTCCAAAAAAACAAACCATGGAAAAAATTGCTGAAACATGGACAGCTGAGATTATGAAGGAAAAGGAAAAGATATCGTTACCAGACTGCTTGACGGAACACCAGGAAAAGATCGTGAAATTTCTGCTGATTGGACTGATCATCCTGCAAATAAGGAAAACCAACAAGGCATTAAAAGGAAAACCTTACGAAAAATTTCTTTAGACATAAGTGTTATTTTTGTTTTAGTCTTTAATATTTTGTTTTAAATATTTTCTACATAATTATATTTTATATGTAAATATTTACTTTTTAAATACATGTGCAATAAACCTAGTAATAATTTATGATTCATTATGTACTTATATGAAGTAGTAATAGATCGAGGAATAGGCCTACTGGGGAAACCTCGAAAAAAAACGCATCTAGTGTTCTACCTCAAAAGGTGATGTGGAAAAGAATTCTTTACCTCTAAAAGTATTTTTTACAGTCAAAATCAAAATTGCTTATCTTAAATATACAAAATATATTTATTTTTTTAAATTTTACTAAAATTTATCTTTTAAAAACATCTTTTTATAGATAAAATATTTTTTTTTTAATTTTTTCAATTGTTTTTATCTTATTTTCTTTTAAAGATCAAAAGATATTTATTTTTTAAATTTCGCCAAAATGTCTCTACCCTTAAAAATACTTTTTTTAAAGGTAAAATAGATTTTTTTAATTTGTTTTATCTTAAGTATTTTTTAAAAGTAAAAAGATTTAATTTTTTATAATTAAATACTTTTTTTTAATTTTTTTCATTTTTATTTATTAATTTATTTTTTAAATTTCTCTACTCTTAAAAATATTTATTTACTGGAGAGAATTTTCACACAGGATTCAAAAGGGATATTCCAAACAATGTTCAAGCTAACTTCGGCCCATATCCGACCAGTTCACTATGATAAATTGTCAGTAAAGTTAGCGACGCAGGTTTTCAGCCTCAATGTGTACACGGGAATCATGTATGCATTGAGCGTTGGTTTTTTTAAGTCCGATGAAGATAAGAAAGTAGCTTTGTCAACAGCTTTATTTATAAAAAGAATGAATGACCTCTTCGACACCTTTAATACAGGACAACTATACTCTAGGAATCCTAACAAGCAGGTCCTATCGGAGACAACGGATACACTTGATGTCTTACAAAGTGCAAGAGAGTGGATTTCAACATGGAGATCTAGCAGCTCTCACACTATCCCACCATGCTTTAAAGGATTACAGCAAACTCTTCTGGGAATTGAGATGATGTGGGAACACTACAAGAGCGATGATCAGTCCTACTTTCTGCTTGCACATTTAAATTCAGATGTTATTGAGAATCTTTTTTCAATAATACGCAACAATAGAGGATTATATGAAAGGGACCCATCGGCATGGAGATTCATACGGAATTTGAAGCAGATAATTTTTCAGCATTTATCATCAGCGGAACATTCGGGTTATGAAGATGCCGGAGCGGAACCACTGCTGCAAGGAGCTAAACACGATCAACCCAGCATTGAAAACGAAAAGGATCCCACAAATAATGACTTCCTATTTGAAGAACAAATAGAGAACAATTTATTTGGTTTTTTTACCGGTCAACACTTAAATGCAGAAGATGTGGATGTGGAACCAGTATTGGACAAGCAAGAAGATGCGGATTCGATGAAACTCCAGAAAGCGGCTGCAGCATATTACGCTGGATTCGCAGCCTCAAAACTTAGAAAGAAGCTGAATTGTGAAACTTGCACTCAGTTCATGATCGACGAGGGGGACCAATTCAGGGAACAGACCTTGTTGATAGAACTGAGAGCTTATAAGACAACAGCTTCAACTTCTGAGTTTGGAAAACTGACAGTTCCTTCGACCCGTTTCGAAGAAACTGTCAGTGTTTTCCAAAAAATGTTTTTGGAACACTTTCCAAAAAAACAAACCATGGAAAAAATTGCTGAAACATGGACAGCTGAGATTATGAAGGAAAAGGAAAAGATATCGTTACCAGACTGCTTGACGGAACACCAGGAAAAGATCGTGAAATTTCTGCTGATTGGACTGATCATCCTGCAAATAAGGAAAACCAACAAGGCATTAAAAGGAAAACCTTACGAAAAATTTCTTTAGACATAAGTGTTATTTTTGTTTTAGTCTTTAATATTTTGTTTTAAATATTTTCTACATAATTATATTTTATATGTAAATATTTACTTTTTAAATACATGTGCAATAAACCTAGTAATAATTTATGATTCATTATGTACTTATATGAAGTAGTAATAGATCGAGGAATAGGCCTACTGGGGAAACCTCGAAAAAAAAACGCATCTAGTGTTCTACCTCAAAAGGTGATGTGGAAAAGAATTCTTTACCTCTAAAAGTATTTTTTACAGTCAAAATCAAAATTGCTTATCTTAAATATACAAAATATATTTATTTTTTTAAATTTTACTAAAATTTATCTTTTAAAAACATCTTTTTATAGATAAAATATTTTTTTTTTAATTTTTTCAATTGTTTTTATCTTATTTTCTTTTAAAGATCAAAAGATATTTATTTTTTAAATTTCGCCAAAATGTCTCTACCCTTAAAAATACTTTTTTTAAAGGTAAAATAGATTTTTTTAATTTGTTTTATCTTAAGTATTTTTTAAAAGTAAAAAGATTTAATTTTTTATAATTAAATACTTTTTTTTAATTTTTTTCATTTTTATTTATTAATTTATTTTTTAAATTTCTCTACTCTTAAAAATATTTTTTTTAGGTAAAATATTTTTTTTTTAATTTTTATCTTAAGTAGGTATTTTTTAAAGGTAAAAAAATATTTATTTTTTTAAATCTTCCCAAAATGTTTATTTAAATTGTTTTTTTTTAATATTTTCGAATTTTGTTTACCTCCAAAAGTTTTTTTTTAAGGTAAAAAGTTATTCTTTTTTAAATTTTATCAAAATTTCTTAACTTTTAAAAGTATATTTCTTAAAGTTAAACCTATTTTTTCTTAAATTTATCAAGAGTTTCTTAAATGTAAAATACTTTTTTTTTAATTTTATCAAAATTTGTTTTCCTGTAAAAGTATTTTTTTAGCAGTAAAAGAATTGTTTTTTTCTTAAAAGTAAAATATTTTTTTTTATTTAATCAAAACTTGTTTACCTCTAAAAGCATTTTTTAACGGTAAGTTTTTTTTTATGTAGGTATATAAAAAAGTTTACTTTTTTAAATTTTATAAAAATGTTCTAGTTTTTTTTTTTTCAATTTTATTAAAATGTATTTATCTCAAAAAGTACCTACCTATTTTGTTAAACGTTAAAAGAAATAGTTGATTTTTTAATGTATCAAAATGTCTTAACTGTTAAAAGTATTTTTTTGAAAGGTAGCAAAAAGAAATTCTTTGTTCTGATCAATTTTTTTACATTTAAAGTAAGCAAACTTTTGATAAATTTACCTGTAAAAAAATTACTTTTAAAGTGTTTTTTTCTATGTTTTTTTTTTTCCAAAAAAATAAACCTCAGAAAATGTTTCTTGATTTTTTTTTTCGAACAAAAAGTTTGTTCTTGTAAGCCTCATAAAGAAATATAGCATCGTTGTAAGACTATGTTTGCCTATGAATTGTGAAAATTAGCAACGGTGTAATATGATTTTCAGCTCAAATTGAAAATTTTCAACAAATTCGAAGCAAATCAAATCATAATTAACCTATCTATAGACATATGTATGTATATTGCGTACTATCATAGACTTTGATAGAAAACAACAAAAAAATCTGTTGGCAAATTCAAATTCAAACAAAAAACCATACCGTTGTACAATGCACCATGACAACGAGAACATTTTTTTCATTTTTCGCGAATTATCCCCTTCGTTGCCATGACGAAAAACTATCTCACTCACACCAGGTAATTGTTGTCAGCAACTGTCAGAATCAACAAAATACACTCCTCTCCTTCTAACAACCAGCTTTTATTCCTCTTCCTATCCTCATTCACATCTCTCCAATCCAACGTGGCACGATTTTTGCGCCCTCACGAGAGCTACCACAGAAACAGAAAAATCGATTCCATAGTAGTACTATAGGTTTCATATACAAAGGCCATGATATTACTATAAGAGTATATATACAATGGTCATACACAAAGTTTTGCCAAACGATAGATACGTCGTCAGGGACGTCGACAACTGTCAGCTAACGCAGTTGCCTTATGATGGAGTCGTTGAGGCAGTACGATTGCGAAAGTGGGTAACACCGATGGGGGATTCGGGATATCAAGACAACCAACTGACTCAGGGGCGCACTTCATCAATTTAAGATTAAATAATGATTGAGGTCAATCATAGTCAGGTTGGCCGAGCTGTAATGTATTTATTTGTACTAAGTAATGTTATTTGTTATTAATTTGCTTTACTAAGAAATGTTAAATGTAATATGAGCCTTAAGCTTTTCTTATACTTTTATACTTTTATCATGCCACCTCGCGGTCATCAGGAGAACTGTCAAAAACAAACGAGAACTAACTTCAAGCGAAATGATTTGAAAAAGAGAAAAAGAAGAAAAAACCAACCGCCGTTGTGAATAGACGCTTCAATAAAGATAGATAATAAATTTGTTAAAACGAAAGTATAGTTTCATTTAGAGTTTCATTTAGATTTCCCTATTATAAATATAATCTCAAACTTTCTATTTATGAATGCCTTTATTTATTTCAAAAAATATATTTTGTTTGCAGAATGAAAATAAAATAATTCACGTCAAAATACTTTTTTTTTGTGACTGAAAGACGTCAAATTGCGTTCTTGGCACCTTACTGTCATCTTCAATTGGAGTCAACAAAAACTGTTATATTTGTAAGGAATACACTATCCAGTGTATTATAGAGATCAGTGTGTTCGACCAACGAAATTCATGATTATACCAGATTGATTTGACAAGGCTCCACTCTTTTTTCGCACAGAATTAATTGACCGGACAGTTAATTGTGTGCGGAATGTTTTGATGCTTATAAGTTGTGTTGTGCAGTTGGAGGTAAACAAAACCAAATAAAAAGAAATTTGTATTCAATGCCACTCAATCACACAGTTTACATTATCTAAGGTATTAAAGGCCAGTTTCACAGTGAACACTTCGAAATAAGTTGCACTTAAGTTTTGCATATTTGTACTTTTTCGTAATTTTCGCAGTCTGAGTTAGTGACACTTAAGTGCCCAACATGGGATACTTAAAAGCAACTTATTCAGGTAAGTGTGCACTGCGAAATTTGGCATTTTATATCCTACATTTCGCACTAAAGTGCCACTACTGTTACTGTGAAACTGGCCCTAAGGCTCTCCCAAACCAATGCGACACATTCATTGCGGCGAAGAAACATTGGTCAGTCAAAATTAATTAAGTTGTTTGAAATTCAAATTTTTTACTATTGATTTTGACAACATGCGCAGAACTGAACAAAATTGAAAACGCTAGAGATTACCTGTTATATTAGCCATGTTTTTTCGCAGGTTCAGATAGAATTTGACGAAAGAAACAACATCTGAACTAAGGGATTTACATGTAAAATACAAAAACAACTGAAGTCCATATGAACTTAGCTAAGTCCAGATAATTATCGGTTCTTAACACTGATCTCTATAATACACTGCATAGTGGATTCCCTATACGTATAACAGTTTTTTTTGAAGCAAATTGAATCTGACAATTGTATCCTTGCACACTTTTGTCTCTTTTTTTTATCGAAGGAAAAAAAGAGATAGTTTTTTATCATCACAAAAAATCGTGCATTGATATCAGCTGTTTGTTTGACAGCATTGGTTTGGTTTGTTTGTAGTACAAACGCAAACGAAAACAAAACATAAATAAAATTGTTTAATTTGCTATTGTTTTCCATTAATTTCAATAAGTGTTCATTAAAAATTGTAATATTTCTCTCAAACTTAAATACATGTTGAAGAAATTCAGTTTAAGAATTGTTTCTCCGTATTTAACAGATAAAATATATACCGAGCGCTCGTTTTCCGTTGTACGCGTCTTATAAAATGTTATAAAATTAAAATTGTTAATTAAATTATAAGTATCTCGAAATATTGTATGCGTGTGCTTACAAACTGAAACTATCTTAGCCAGTCTTGTTCATGAAAGATGGATTGTGCTCTAAATTGGAGGCTTAAGAACTGCACCAACAAGATTTTCCAAAACTTGTTGAAGGTGTTAAGCATTTGGCAAAAAAAAAAAACGGATCCTATGGTACAATGTATCATTGAAGAATCTGCAGAACACATCATTGTTGGGATGGTCTCTCAGAAGATATTGACAAGGGTGATTTGATTTCAAAGGACGATTTCAAGATTCATTAATTCTGTTTCAAGACTCGAGTGGCAAGCGATCTTGGCGTCAAGATATCTTTATTTAAACTAAAATTATGAATTTCAAAAACCACAGACATTTGATTATTCCTATTTTGTTGCATATTTTCTTTTGTGTTTCGTGTTTTTTTTTTGTTCTTTTTGAACGAACTAAATTAGAGTCCAATTTGAAAACTTAAAATAAACAAAAATTAATTTAAACAACTCGCGAAAAACATCAGCTAATAAAAAAATGTAAACAAAAACCACCATTTTAATACAATTTAAACTGTTATAAACTAAAAAAAAAAATTGACAACTGTCAACAGTTGTATCCTTGCACTGTTATAATTTTCCTTCAATTTGCTTCAAGATTTTTATATGAATCCACTATCCAGTGTATTATCGAGATCAGTGGTTTTTAACTTAAGTTCAGATAGAAAAAGTACTGCCAGCTCAAATTACTATTTTGTTATCGATAACCCTTCAAGCAAGCTAGTCCATTTTGGATCCGAAACCAGTTCATAAACGGACCCAAAACAGGATCCAAAACGATTCCAAATCGGATCAAATTAGTATGGAAATTAGAATCACCACGGAGCCATTATGTGAATGTATTATGAGAGAGAGAGAGTATTCTAATTCACCATACTCCGAGAAAACGGAGCCTAAATGGAATCCAAAACGGACCAAAAAAAATGAATGAATCGAGGCATATACCCAAATGTATTGTATTAAAAAGAAACTTCCCCATCTAGTAGAGTTTCTACATTGCATACAAAAAAAAAAAAAAAACAGAATTTTGTTCATTTCAAGACTTTATTTTTATTTATCAATTATAAAATGTACAATATATATTTTCACAACTAAAAATAAACAGTAAACTTGTATTCTTTTCACAAGAAAAAAAGACAAAAAAGCAATGGTCTTCGCCACGCTACCTACAAAACTGAACTAAAAAAAAAAGTGGTGGAAATTAAAACAAAATGACTGTACTCTCTCTATTTCTCCGTGCATAAAAAAATTCTCTCGATTCTTGTTCTTCTTTTTACATGCGTACACAGAAAATTTGTTAATGTGTGTGAGACACTCAGTTTTTTTTGGATTCCCAAGTGATTCCAAAGTGAACCGAGAAATTCGGGTCCGTGATTTAGCTTGAAGGGATTTTGTATGCAAAACGTCAAAATATCTGAGCCAACGAATGAAAATATTTTTTTTTTTATAAAAACAAAAAAAAATGGATGACCACTATTGTTTTGTAAATTAATGTTTTTCTGATTTGTGATTCAAATTTACGTTTTTTTTCAATTTTTTTTAGTTTTATTAACGATCGGAATAATTTTGTATGCGAGATTTCTTTTTATTTGCAATGTATTTTGGTTTTATTTTGCATGCTTTTCCAAATGCTGAAAGGTAGTGATGGGTATATCAGAGTTTCGTGATAGTGCTGGGCATTTTTGCTTCGATGACTTTGCTAAGTTCGGATGTCGTTTTTTTCGACAATTTTATCTGAACCTGCAAAAAACACGGCTATTATGTATAACCGCTTTTACACAAGGAAACTGAGTTGCCGGCAACTAGGGGATTGTAGGCTAGAAGGGCAAGAAGTAAGGTATAATGGGGAAATCTGAATGAAACTCTAAATGAAACTATACTTTCGTTTTAACAAATTTATTATCTATCTTTATTGAAGCGTCTATTCACAACGGCGGTTGGTTTAAAGATTTTCTTTTTCTTCCCTTTCTCATTTTCAAATCATTTCGCTTGAAGTTAGTTCTCGTTTGTTTTTGACAGTTCTCCTGATGACCGCGAGGTGGCATGATAAAAGTATAAAAGTATAAGAATAGCTTAAGGCTCATATTACATTTAACATTTCTTAGTAAAGCAAATTAATAACAAATAACATTACTTAGTACAAATAAATACATTACAGCTCGGCCAACCTGACTATGATTGACCTCAATCATTATTTAATCTTAAATTGATGAAGTGCGCTACTGAGTCAGTTGGTTGTCATTAAGGGCATTTAGGTCCACTTTCGCAATCGTACTGCCTCAACGACTCCATCGAAAGGCAACTGCGTTAGCTGACAGTTGTCGACGTCCCTGACGACGTATCTATCGTTTGGCAAAACTTTGTGTATGACATAAGGTCCTCGGTATTTAAGAAATATTTTTCGTTATGCTCCTGCGGTTTTTTAATAGCATCCGATGCTTTTTCCCGAATTTCGCCGAGATCAGATCTCCCTTTGCTATTTAATTTATCGTCTAAGTATTTGGTAAGCTCATCAACCACCTTGCCGCGCTCATCCACTCCAAAGAGTAGTTTGCTAGGCGATTCCTTTGTTGAGCTATGTGTTGTATTATTAATAGCATATTCGACTTCAGATAATTTATTGGCCCAGTCTGAATGGTCGATATGCTCGCTTAGTTTGCTTAGCATTGCCTTGATTACCCGGTTCACCCGCTCCACCTGGCCATTAGCTTATGGTGAGGCCACTGCTACATTAACGTGGTCGATGTTGTGTTTCAGGAGGTAGCTTGAAAACTCTAGAGATGTGAAGCAAGTGCCGCGATCTGTTATAATACATCTAGGTCGACTGTAGTAGCTAAAATATTTTTCCATTGAGGCGCAAACCTCCTTGGTTCTAGTCGAACTGACCGGGTACAAACGTACGAATTTTGTGAAGGCATCAATGATAACTAGAATATGCTTTCGTTTTGACTTCAAGGCCGGTAAGGGCCCAAAATGATCCATATGTATCGTATCAAATGGAATAGGGTTCTTGGGGATACTGTACATATTATGGTCATTAGCTCTGGCTGGCGCTGAAAACATAATACACTTTACGCAGTTCTTTATAAATATCTCAATCTTGTGTCTCATACTTGGAAACCAATAGTTTTTTCTTACTTGATTGTAGCATTTATCTATTCCCAAGTGACCAATTTTCTCATGGATCATTCTAATTACGTTGTCTTCCATTTCGCTGGGTACGTAAAGTAATAAACTATCTGTATCCAATTTACGAAAAACAAGACCGTCCTGCAATTCGTAGTGCAAAAGCATCTGAGTTTCAAGTTTTCTTCTGAGCTTTCTGATTTTTACATCCCTATTCTGAGCTAACTGAATATGAAAATCTACCTCGTGTCCATTGATGGTAGCGATTAATGGGTTTCGACTTAGAGCGTCCACATGACCCATTGACGCACCACTTCTATGTTGAATAGAGTAGTTATAATTTTCAAGTTCTAAAGCCCACATTGCTATTCTTGCATTAACTTGCTTTTTGTTCAACGTGAGAGTTAAAGAGTTACAATCCGTGATGATATTAAAGGGTATGCCCTCAAGGTACACCTGAAACCGTTGGAGTGAGTATATGATTGCTTGTGTCTCGAGTTCAAAGCTGTAGAACTTTCTCTCAGATGCGGTTGTCATCTTTGAAAAGTAGGCAATTGGATGGAATTTTCCATCATCCTGACGTTGCATCAGAGCTGAGCCAAACCCATGGCTACTAGCATCACAATGTAGTTCGGTTTCCCTTTCTGGATTGAAAATGGCTAGGACTGGAGCAAACCAGTTTACTACGTAATTCCTTAAACGCTTGCAAACATTCGTCATTAAACTCATACCTAACTTCTTTGCGCAGTAAGTCTAACAATGGTTTGGCTATTTTTGAAAATGATGGCACAAAACGCCGAAAATATGAAAATAACCCTATGCAAGATTGAAGCTCTTTTTGATTTTGGGGTACCGGATAGTGTTCTATAGATCTTATGTGGGCATTTGTCGGTCGAATACCCGAAGCATTAACAACATATCCTAAATAATCTATCTCGTCGTATCCAAACTTGCATTTACTCATTCTAAATTCGAGTCCCTTCTCATAAAGTCGTCGCAAAACTTCGCTAAGTATTTCTAAATGTGAATCAAAATCAGCTGTCGCAATAGCTATGTCGTCCAAGTATATAAGCACCCCTATTACAGAATTCGGCGAATGAGCTAGAGCGACAATTCGGCTCATTTTCAATTTTATTGCTACTAGTGAATCCGCCGATAGAAAACTGAACGAATGTCGGTAACATTAACTGCACCACCGACATTTTGTTCAACTAATTTGGTATTACTGAAAAATGTTTACAAATAATATGGATGTGACGTTTAAAATGTCAACAAAATGACAGCTGCGATAATATAGTTCGGAAAATGGTAAGGAAGTGAAAGAATCGGTAATATAGTTCATTCGACGAATTCATTAATTGGAATAAACGCGATCGCAAATTCACCGCGAATCTTGTCAACTCGCCGGGAGTCAAATTCTGCGAATTCTGTAATCAGCATAAATAACTTTCCCTGCCTCTATCAGACTTGAAATATTTGATGGACGAACCGTTGGAAGTCAGCTGGGACATTCTTCAGCCCGAATAGCATTCGCAAATATTCGTACTTCCCATCCGTGGTCACAAAAGAGTATACTGTACCGAATCATCATCGACTCCAACCAGATTAAAACCGTCCTTCAAATCAAGTAACGTAAACCACCACTTACCTTCCATATACTCAAGGCAATTCTCTATCAATGGAAGGGGAAAATTATCGCGAATGGTTTTCTTATTCAACGCGCGATAGTCTTAACACATACGTCATTCATCATTTTCGTCAAAACAACCGCTGAAGCATATGGGGACTTACTATGTCGGATTATTTGTCGTTCAAGCAAATCATTTATCTTTTTCCGTACCTCTGTTCGTTGATACACTGATAATCGCCTAGGTGGACAATAAAATGGTGTGTCATCGGTAAGACGAATCTTCATTTTGTAATTGTGGGGATTACGTTCTGTATTTAAAGGTTTTAAATAAGACCTATCAATAATTGCTGTCAATGCTTCTAACTGGCCTTTTCCCAACCTTGGGCAAATATCCAAGTCAACTTCTAGGCTACCTTCATCTATAGCACACATCTGTGAAATACACTCGTCATAACTATCAGCAAACCGTATCGGTGAATCAACTTCATTCGGCGGGACAGAGACACACTGACACCTTATTTCATCCCCATCAAACAACGGACTCTCGACACTATCAGCCTTCCCAATCACACTTTCACTGGAGACAATATTCCCAACATCCGATGGGGTCATCGGACTACCACTACAACCAACTACTTTATCTGAATCAACCAAATCGAACGCATGAAGATACGATTTGCTTTGAAAGTAAATCTTTATTTATATGTTAATTCACATTTTTATTTTTAGGTTCATTCTGCCTTAAATGGATGTGAAATTTGTGTAAGAAGTCGCGTCCCAGGATCAACGGTAACGTCATCGAGCTGTCTGGAAGGACATATAGAGATATAAGATGGATTCTGTCTTTAAACACTATGTAAGTTTTTATAATACCATATGACTGGATTCTTATGCGTACAATTCCCGAATATCTCGTTGATCCTGGTACGTCCGACAATTCAAATATTCATTTATTGCAAGTTATCATTATAAATTAACAAAAGCTTTTATGAATTTTTAATCATTGGCTTAGCCGTCAGCTCGACTGGTAACTTTAAAATATTTAATACATTCGAACAAGTATGTATAATGGTATGAAAAGTAAAAAAAGGAAAAAAGATTTGATTTGATTTAATTTTATAAATATTTGCATTATGATTTATGTATATTCCGTTATTATAAGCGTTCTGTAGCGGTAGCTAGCTCTGAAAAATTTGACAAGGTTCTCCCAATCTGATCCATTTAAAATTTCAATCGTTTCTTGTACTGATAGGGTTGGTTTACCAAAGCATGCTCTTCTTTGCTGGTTAAAAATTGGACACACACTGATGAAATGAAAGCAATCTTCTTTAGCTCTTAAGTTACACAAACTGCAAAATTGGTCAAAGCTTCCGTTGTATGGTTTTCCATTTAAATGTAGAAGTTCGCATCTTGATTTAAAAATTAGGGAATATCTTTATAGGAGAGAGAATCTTGGAAGTAGTTTTTGTCACACAAGTTATAATAAAGCTGGCTATAGAGTAATCTGCTCTCCGATTGACGGGCATTTTCAATCATCTTATTTCGATAAGAGTCTTCAAGTTTTTGGATGATTTCGTAGAACTTCGTTTTCATCTGACCAATATTATTGAGATTGATCTGCACAACTTCTCCACAGGAAGCAGCAATGTTTTCCTATGTCCTCATCCACCAGTCTTTATTCCGAATTTCGTAGAGTATCATTATTTTACATAAACGAGTTTCCCGTAGACCAAACACTTTAATTAAATGATCCGCCTGTAACTTTAGACTTAAAGTAAAAAGTTTGGGCAGGCCTGTTTCCAAATAAATTGAATAGTTTGGTGCAGTTACTATAAGCGTTCTGTAGCGGTAGCTAGCTCTGAAAAATTTGACAAGGTTCTCCCAATCTGATCCATTTAAAATTTCAATCGTTTCTTGTACTGATAGGGTTGGTTTACCAAAGCATGCTCTTCTTTGCTGGTTAAAAATTGGACACACACTGATGAAATGAAAGCAATCTTCTTTAGCTCTCAAGTTACACAAACTGCAAAATTGGTCAAAGCTTCCGTTGTATGGTTTTCCATTTAAATGTAGAAGTTCGCATCTTGATTTAAAAATTAGGGAATATCTTTATAGGAGAGAGAATCTTGGAAGTAGTTTTTGTCACACACGTTATAATAAAGCTGGCTAAGAGTAATCTGCTCTCCGATTGACGGGCATTTTCAATCATCTGATTTCGATAAGAGTCTTCAAGTTTTTGGATGATTTCGTAGAACTTCGTTTTCATCTGACCAATATTATTGAGATTGATATGCACAGCTTCTCCACAGGAAGCAGCAATGTTTTCCTATGTCCTCATCCACCAGTCTTTATTCCGAATTTCGTATAGCATCATTATTTTACATAAATGAGTTTCCCGTAGACCAAACACTTTAACTAAATAATCCACCTGTAACTTTAGACTTAAAGTAAAAAGTTTGGGCAGGCCTGTTTCCAAATAAATTGAATAGTTTGGTGCAGTTACGGGAATATTGAATATTTTCTTTACAAAATTTCTTTGAAACTTTTCAATTTCCTCGTATTCTTGTATTCCCCACATTTGTGCCGCATAAAGAAGCGAAGATTTCACGACTGCATTGAAAATATTATATTTTGTTGAAAGATTTATGTGATCGTTAGAGAAAATCTTTTTCCAAGTAACATTAATCAAGCTTTGTGAAGTTTTTGCTTTTTCTGCAAGGTGCTTGCTAAAATCCAGGGTTGGGTTTAGTAGAACTCCCAAATACTTGTATTCTTTCGATACTTCTAAACGACTTCCATTAAGTATCCAGGTGTTCCTAACTTCACTCCGAGTGGAACGTGAGAAGACCATTACTTTTGTTTTGTCAGTGTTGATGACTAAACCCCACTTGTCGCAATAGTCCGTAAGACGATTTACCATCAATTGCAGGGTTTCTGCTGATTCGGATAATAAGAGAAGGTCATTGGCATAGAGCAATACATTTATTACGATACCAGCAATTCGGACACCTCCTGGAATGTGCGCAGCTATATCATTAATAAAGAGAGCAAATAGAAGAGCACTGAGAAGACATCCCTGCTTTACTCCAGTAATTGATTTAAATGGTTTTGAATATGTTTTGCCATCCCAGACTGCAGCTTCAGTATCTGTGTACAAACAACGGATTATTTGGATGAATTTTGTTGACACTCCAAGTTGAGAAAGTTTAAAAAGTAAAGCATTTCGATTCACCAAATCAAATGCAGCATTAAAATCGACAAACAACGTATATACTTTTTTGTTCCTGGCTTGAAATGCTTTTACTATTGATGTTAAAGTAAATATGTGGTCAACCGTCGAATAGTTCTTTCTAAAGCCCGCTTGAACCTCCGTAAAAATGTTGTTTACATCCACCCAATTTTCAAGTCGGTTAATGAGAACACTACAAAATATCTTCGCAATGACATTCATGAAGGATATGCCTCGGTAGTTTTCAACTGCATTTATATCACCTTTCTTATGTATTGGAAAAATTATCGATTTTTTAAATGAGGACGGCACATCCACATTTTCAAAAATCTTATTAAAAAGTGTATGTAGATGGTTATAAAAAGTAGAGGATGCATTTTTAAAATATTCGTAGGGTATCCCATCTTCACCTGAGGCTTTTCCGTCCTTGGCTCTTTGGAGAACGAGTTGTATTTCATTGACTGATATAACTGAGTGCAATATCTCATCACAAACGAGCGGCTGTGCATATGAGAAAGTAGTTGTTTGGTTGATTTGAAGAAGATTTTTGAAATATTCAGATAGATCATCTGCAGAAACACTAACGCCTATAGAGTTGTGTGAACCGTTAATTTCTTTTGCTATTTTCCAGAACTGCTTTGTGTTTTTGGTTTGACTGAGTGATTGGGCTTGCATGGATTCAAAATTGGTTTTCTTAATGAAGCAGATTTTCTTATACTTGTCATTTGCTTGTGTGTACCATTTTCGAATTGGATCACAAGAACATCTACGGAAGGCTTTCAATAGTGCGAATGATTTTTTTCTGGCATTAAGACATTCTATATCAAACCATTTTTGAGTAAAAGAATTTGTTGAATTTGTAGTGGGCTTGATTGAGAATATCTTATGGATTCTGTTAATTGAGTTGTGAGTGCGGCAGTTGACTGATTAGTTGGAGGGGTGTTTGAAAGGTAGTCATCTAAATAGTGTTGATATGTTTCTAAATTGGGAGTTTTCCATTTTAATCGGGGCATCAAACTAAGGTATCTCTGTTGTGGTTCAAAGTGAGATTTCCATTCAACAACTTGCGGCATATTATCAGAAAATTGTTTACTCAAAACTTCAAATTTGTTTATAAGATGGATCCAATCGTTATTTACCGTTCAGTAATCAATCACCGATTTGCCTTGGCCACCAACAAAAGTGAAGTGCCCTTCGGAGTCACCTTCCGTGCATCCATTCAAAATTATACTATCATACATTTGTAGCATTTCTAATAATCTCGTTCCGTTTTGATTGTAGATATTATCCTTGGATATTCTATTATAATAATTTGATAGTGCTGGGTTAGATATAGCCATTTGAGTTGTAACTTGGTTATCGCTTATTCTGGCATTGAAATCACCGACCAACATTACGTTTTTGATCGATAGATCACACATTAAATTGCTCAGTCTGTCAAAGTCTTCGGTCCATTTGTTGCAATTTATATAAAAAGGAATAATAAACATATTAGGTTTTTTTAAAAGCTTTACGACGATGTTATCTTGGATTTTCAGAAAATCATAGAACTCCAGTTTTGATGGTTGTATTCCATACAGGCATCCACCGCTTGCACGACCTCTTGATGTTGATTTGGATGCCGGAATCCAAAAAAGTTTATATCCGTTAAAATATTTTGTAAATTTACTTAAATTTTCTATTACAACATGTGTTTCAAAAATAAAAAATATTTCGAAGGTTTTAATAAAATTAAAGAAATCTATAAACATAATTTTATTATTTAGCCCTGATACATTATATGACAATATTTTACAAACAGTAATACTAAATGATCTGACGGCGGTTATATCTCAATTTATCATACTACTACTACTATTTTGCACAAGTGGCACCCTTGGTCGACGATCAGTTGTTATTGAACTAGTACTTTGGTTTTGATTCTGACGTTCATTTGGCAGGTTGATTTTTTGACAGCATCAAAGTTAATGTCACCTAGCAATTTTTGTAGTTCGTGTTCTCCGTCGGTTTCATTATTATCAGTATTATATATAAGATTATTATTATGATTTAAATAAAATGATTTGTTTTCAAATAAAATGGCTTTGTTTTTTATTTGAACTAAAATATTTGGTTTCTTATTATTTTTCTGTAGTGAAGGAGTATTCGTTGCTTTAATTGCATTTTCTTTGAAAGATCTCGTTGCAGAAACACACCTGTGTCTTTCAGCTTGTATGCATTTTTGAGCATTCTCAAAGTAATTTCACTTGAACCGGTGTTTATCTTCATTTTTATTGCATTTATATTTTCACTTATTTTTACGGATTCTGAAACCTGTTGTGTACATTCATTACCAAGTAGAAGCCGAGTGACAGTGCGAATTTTTTCTTCTGGATCTGTATGAGATTCTTCTTTGGGAATTGAAATTATTATGTTTTTGTTTCTTATTTCACGACTTTGTGATTCAAGTTCTTCTTCCAGAGAGCTACATCTCAGTTCAAATTGCTTAACTTTTGATGACAATTCATCATTTTGCTTTCGCAAGAAGCTTATTTCGTTTTTTAGCTTACCCAGGTCTTCTTTGGTAGCTAGGTTAGTAATTGCCAATGCCAGCTCAGTTTGTAGAGAAGATACAACATTTGATTTAATTTTTTGCAAATCCGAATCAGACATAGACATGGTGGTGTTGGCGCGTTTTAAGATTTTATAACAATTTGGTGTATTTTCTTGATAGCAATTTTCTTCTGGTGAGGTTTCGACGATTTTTCGTTTGTCAGACATATGAAATATGCTAATTTTACTTTGACAGTGGCCGATTTTTGAATTATACTTTGTTTTAAATCAATTTAGGCACTTTTTAAGTTTAAAGACTGGGTTTTAGGCTATATATTTAAAAATTTCTCAAGAGCGATATCTTAGTTCAACTTTCACAGTAGCTTTGCCAATCTAACACTATCTGGCACTAATGAAAGCTGGATAATACTTATTTCGCTGCCGGTATCCAATAAAGAGAAAACATTCGTAAATTCAGTAGGGGAAAGGTGCTATCAGTGAGACACTTTTTTTTTTAAATTAGTGTATCTCCAAATTTTTTCAAGCAATCTTAACCAAATTTGGAGTATATTTTAAGGCATACTTTACCTTAATGTTGCAAAAGAAATTATAGTGAAAGTACCCACGAGAGCATCACAACAAACTGAAACTTAGAAAAAGTCAAACTGTCTCACTGTTTGCGAGCGGTGCGAACAATGAGACAGTATAAGGCGAACAGTGATACGAACGAAAAAAAAATCAGAAAAAATAATAAAACGTTAAATAAGTAGGTAGGTTATTAGTATTTTATTTAAAAAATTCATTAACATAAATATATTTCTTCAAAAAACAAACAAAAAACAATAAACTAAAAAAAGTAAAAAAAAACAAAGTACAATCACATATAATTTTAATTCACAGATGTGATTTCAAATAAAAAATAAAAAAAATTACTTTAGGCTGCTTCCATAGGCCTGAAAGTCAACATCAAACATAACTGATGCCTTTTGGCGACTAGTTTGACCACATGGAGTCGGCGTTGGCAGCACCAACTCCACATCTTCGTGTGCTACTGATGCAATATCCTCAACCTCAGGCTCAGTGAATTTATTCCTTGTTCCGCTCCTCCGCAGGAAGAGAATTTGGTAGTTCTTGCTTTCGTCCTTGTCTTTTATTATTTGGCCGATATAATAAACTGTTTTGTTTTTGTCCACATTGAATCGAACCAAAACATAGGCCCCAGTTTTAACTTCTTGTGAAAAAATCTCCTCCGTAGAGCGCACACTAACGAACGAACCGCCTATAGAACAATCTTGGAGAATAATGTCATCGTTGCCATCTGATTCAGACTCAGATTGTAGTATCTTCCGCTTTTTGATATCTTGAATCTTCCTTTTTGGCGTCTTTTTCAACAATTCTCTCCTATCTAATTCTTCTTTTTCTGGCGTATCCGCCAGTATCGTACTTCTCCCCTTTTTTCGTTGTTTCCTCTTATTCTGTCTTGGTGCAGCCTTAGGGTAGCCTTTAAACTGTTCTGGACTGATAAAAACACTTTGCGGTTCGGGACTTCCGGGTTGGTTTGAAACATTCGAAATTGTTTCTCCTTCAAGGTCAGTTCTTTCTGCTGTGATGAGTGTCGATACTGCGCCGCTTGCGCTTGGGTCTGTTTCCTCATTTTCATCAATAAGAGGCCTGTCGGTGACCAAACTGCTCATAAAGTCCACATCACTGAAAGCATTTCTGTCAGGAGGATAGATTCCAGCCTTTTGAAATCCTGCCATGATATTCGATGGCGTCATCGACTTTTCAAAAGCGTAACCGGCTGCTTTTGCTATGTCATAAATGCTAAAGGTTTTTCCAGGATTCTGCATCATGAATGAGTCTATTGCTTGGTTGTACGCCATTTTAAACGGTTTGTAGACGGAGACATCCAGTGGTTGCCTTTTGTTCGACGAATGTGGAGGAAAAGTCAACATTGTTACGCCAGGGTCTTTTCCATAATTGAGAGCCGCAATGCCGATGTGACTTTCGTGATTGTCCATCAACAACAGGGTGGATTGTCTTTGGAACTAGATGTGAATTTAACAAAATGTTCCACCACTTTCAAAAAACAATTCGAGTTCATCCACCCGGATAGATTTGCAAGTCCAAGTGTACCTGGTGGTGCACCAATCAGCATATGGTGTTTAAAATTCACTCTTGGAAAAATTATAGCTGGAGGGATGTATTAGCCAGTTGCACTTATAATGCAACACAAGGTGAGTAACGTTCCTCTTTCAGCGCTGGTTATTTTACTAACTTGTTTTATACCTACGAAGATGAATAAATTTAAGAAATTAAAATTAATTCTCAACTTGTTTCATACCTTTTTGTGCAAGTATTTTCGCAGGAATCTGGACCGTTGTTAACCCGGTTTCGTCAAGGTTATATATGCGCGTTCCTGAAGAAAATCCGTCAGAAGATCGTGACAGGACGTTGAACAAATTGTCAAAGAACTTGTTAACATTGTGCCTGTTAAACGAAGTTCCGCGAGATAGGCTGCATGCCTCTGGAGTTCTGTGCATTTACCTGATAAATTCCCGCTGCTATACTAAATTTAAAAACACTCAAAAAAATACTTCGAAGGTTTTTTTTATAATTTACTCGGTGGAGGTTAACGCGCGGTGGAAATTCGTGGGCAATAAAATCAAAACACGTGGAGGGGGAAATAAACGTTTTTACCAATACTGGCATGTCTGTGCATGCTTTCACAAAAGAGAAAAACGAGTTGTCTCACTGTTTGCACTGTCTCACTGTTAGCACTTTTCCCCTACGCCGAACTTGGCTATAACAAATGGCTACACTTACCATTTGCACGACACTTATTGGGCCTGCCACCTCGTCATCATTGTCTGAGTCGGCTAGTAGACGTGTAACTGCTGCAACAATCTTCTGATGCTTTCGGGCAACTATAGTGCATGTGCCCGATTTTGTAACAGATGAAGCACGCATCAATGGGTCTAGGTGGCTTCGGGCAGCTGCTCTTGTAGTGTCCAAAACGGCTGCAGTTGTAACATCTGACTTCGGATAAATTTTGATGTTTTACGGCGGTGTTTGACTTCGTTTTGTTGGCAACTGAGGTTGATGCAACAGCAATAGGTTTCAGTTGGCGTGTCACTGATCGCTTTTGTTCGAAGCGGTGGAGCCTCGACAACAACTCACTGAGTATCCTGCTATCATTGATTAGCGTGATGTTTGCGCTCTCATCATTGAACCCATCAATGATGAATGTCCACAATTCTGCCTCGGGCACATCAATTTTTGCTGCTATGGACTTCATAGCGATGACAAATTCCAGGCATGACTCATCTGGACGGATCTTTCGGTGCTCCAACTGTCGATAGAAATCTCGATGCGTAACTTGTCGTCCGAAAGTTTCGATGAGAGACGCCTTCAGCTGCTGGTAGTCGACAACACCTTGTGCATTGATGAAATCTCTTGCCGTCTCCTTCATCAGCCGGCACACCCAAGCACATGTCGTCTGGCGTGAACGAACGTGTCGCGGTGTACTGCTCGTACTCACTGAACCACTTTCTGATGTCGCAGTGGTTCTTGCCAGTAAATGTGTTGAGGGAATTCTCCAGATGTCCGAAGCTGACCGCCTGATGGTGACTGCTTTCGGCTGTGCCCTGCTGTATTGTGCGAATCTGTTGCTGCAGATTCACCACCTCGTATTGCAGCTTCACTTCCTTGAGCTGAGCATCCAGCTGGTCTGTTTGGAGCAAAACTGTGTCATCGTCTTTATCGACAGGCTCCTCGGTGTTTTCATCAGCTGGAATCTCTATGTCGGCGGCAATGAGGGCGTCGACCATCGTCTGCTTCATTGTCTTCGTCGAAGTTGGCATATTGTTCGCGTGACTTTCTTTATTTTAGGTTGAACCCCACACCTGAAGCTATAATGGGGAAATCTAAATGAAACTCTAAATGAAACTACACTTTCATTTTAACAAATTTATTATCTATCTTTATTGAAGCGTCTATTCACAACGGCGGTTGGCTTAAAGATGTTCTTTTTCTTCTCTCTCTCATTTTCAAAATCATTTCGCTTGAAGTTAGATCTCGTTTGTTTTTGACAGTTCTCCTGATGACCGCGAGGTGGCGTGATAAAAGATAAAAGTATAAAAGTATAAGGATAGCTTAATGCTAATATTACATTTAACATTTCTTAGTAAAGCAAATTAATAACAAATAACATTACTTAGTACAAATAAATACATTACAAAGGGGAATGAAAAATATCTCCCAGGTCAACGTTTGAGAAGATTTTTATCACATTTCTTCTCAAACTGTCCGTAATGTGCGTTCAGCTACTAGACTTCATATGGAAAAAAAACAATCTCCGGCAATTTTGTTTCCTTATGTGAAAGCTACAAGTCAATTAAAGACCTTCCACACTAGCCCACTGTGTATTAATACATGTCAAAAAAGTGGGAACAAATCATGTAGAATAGTGTGGAAACAAAATATGAAAGCCCAGCCTACACAAATGGTTCTAATTCTATCCCACATTCTATCACACTTTTTTTTAGGTTAAGTTATGTATTAATACAAGCAAGTGTGGAAGCAAAATATGAAAAGTCATTTCTTTCACACAAATTTGGCAGTCGCGTGGAGTTCTTTCCCACTTTCAATTTGACATGTATTAATACACAGTGGGGTAGTGTGGAAGGGCTATTAGGAAAACTTCAAAAAAATCTCCTGCAACTGGTTTCCCTGTGTGAAAGGGGACTATCTTGACTCAAACAAACCTATTAATATTTCTTCTGGCAGTGCCTTTCATTATTTATTTTTTGACATTTTATTTCAGCAATAAGACAAGAAAAAAAATATATGAATGGAGGTTCTTGTTTTCCCACAGGAGTTTTAATTTTTTTTTGCATGAAATAACGCAATACTTAAAATCTCAAATGCCTTGTTAGATTTAATAATTCATAATAAAAGTTAATCAATTGATTATTTGCCATCTAATAAAATGCTGCCGTCAACAGGTCTCTTTAAAACAATAATTTGTCCATTCTATCACAGCAGCGAAGGCGTCTCATGTTTAAGACCTTACTGTCATTTTAAACATGTTCGCAAAGGTAAGAAGAAAACAAAAATGGAAAAACATTTCATAAGAAATACATAAAAATAATATAAATATACATGGTGACTTTTATAGACGATCCAAGCACTGATTCAACAAAACCGCCAGAGTACACAGCTTCTTCCAAACAACCCAAACTTCTTACGCTAACTGAACCTGCACACAAGAAGAAAAAACTAGAATACACTCCCAACGAACCCGGAATAAATGTTAAGAAGAAGTCATCTTCCGGGAGTAAGGTAATCATCAAAAGTAACGCCCCAGTCTATGTCCCATCAGAATCTCTGCAAACAACAGCCGCAAATATAGCTAATATCGATTTGAATGATTGCGACGAAGAACTCGAAGAATTATCTGGCATTGTTGATGATCAATTAGATGAGGAAAATAGTCCTGGTGTTAAGGAAGTTGAAATAAAGAATGAAGTGAATGATTCCCCAGAGCGGATTGAGGAAAATCCAGTGGTTGTTAAAAATGAGCTCGTAGATGAAGTTATTGATATCAAAAAAGAAGCCGAAGACAAGGTTAAAATTAAAATTGAAAAAGAGGATCAAAGTGATATCAAGTTATTATCGAAAGAAGTTCCTAAAATATGTAATAGCCGATCACACCGAGAAAATGGAGCATCTTCATCTTGTTCCCGTAATAAACACAAAAAGAGTAGCAAAGAGCGGCAAAGTAGTAAAAAACATACCTCATCTTCTTCCAAAGAAAGTCGTTCTAGCAAAGACAAAACAACGGAGAAACACAAGAGAGAGAACGACAAAAGAAATTATGACAGAAAAGATCACGTTAAGAAGGAACACGATGAGATTCGTCCCATCACAGACAAGACCAGAGAGAGAACCAAGAAGGAAAGCGATAAGAAAGAGCACATTCAGAAATCGGCTTCAACATCAAATGGCCACAAGCACTCGTCGTCCTCATCATCAGCACATCACAAGCATAAATCTTCTTCTTTGACTCCTTGTGCAGACAAAGATAGAAACAAAAAAGTTAGTACTCATAAAACATCATCATCGACGTCGTCATCTAGCAAACCCCACTCCTCTAATTCAAAACCAAAGGATACACCTACAAAACTATCCGAATCAACACATCTCAAAAAGCCTTCAACTCCAGCTGTTGAGGATAACTTTGAAGATTTTGGATTAGAAAATTTAGAACAACTTTTTCCCACTTCAGAAGAAGACATTCGAAAAGAATGCGAGATGATTTATGATCAAGTGGAGCAACAATTCGCATCTATGCACAAATCTGGGTCCCCAGAACCATCAATACCATCCAAAAGAAAAGCATCTCTTGATGAAGAGGATGAATATAAATATCTGGGATTACTGCCGCAGAGAAAGAGGGTCGCTCGTGAGAATTCTATAAATATGAAACCCTTATTTCAGGTTGCTCCTAAAAAACCGAGTCATATGCAAAATGCAATGAAGGCAAGTATTGATAGAGTTATTCGGGGTAGATTTAAGAAAATTTAGATAGTTTTTTTTTAGCAGTCAACTGCATGCATCACGACATATATTTTTTAAATTTATTGAAGTGGTAATACCTCTGACCAAAAAAATTGGAAAATTACTATTTTCAAACCCCCAACCCCGCCAAAGGCTGAAAAAGAAACCTGCCAGATTTTGGTTTTCGATTTCGCGATGTATGCACCTACAAACCCTCATACTCATATGTCCCAAAATTTGCTGTGGGCTCCTGGTCTATGAGGTTTGAGATTATTAGAAAGATTTGACAGGAGTTACAAATTAATTTCAAATTAAAAGTAGATTTTATACAATAACCATACAAGCATTACAAGCTGCAAAGCATACCATCAGTAAATAATTGAACAAAAGTAGAATCTCCCAGTTGCCGAAATTGGACCGCTAAAAAAATGCAAGGACACTTAGACATTCTAGTTTCTAGAGGAGCAAGAGTCAAAGATTATGCTCCGTCAAAAGCTAAGCAAGCGAACCCAAAGATTTTTTTACTCAGTATTTTGACAGGCAAACAGAGATTTTTTGCTGAGGCCCCCCGAAATTTCCATTTCCTGAACACGCCTAATATTGATCTAATTTTGTTTTATTAATATTGTTTTTTTTTATTATCCATTTTTTTTGAATATTAGTTAGGGCGTTAAGGGAGCCAACCTTGCACTTCATTCTGACGGGATGAAAATTGGTACATTAATAGTCCATATCCTAAATTTAATTTTAAGAAGTTTTTCCACGGTGGCAACACTGGCAGACCGGAGATATAAGGGTTGCCTTCTGACCATGTTTTAAAACGAAATTTCACATAAATGAGCCTATAAATTGGGAACCAGACATCGGTTGATTTCGTGGAATATCTCGTTGGATTTAGAATACTTAAAAACTATAGGAATATGTTAATTTTTTGATCCCTCCCCCACCTTTTGTAAGCGGGGAAAGCAAAATACCATCGACAAATAAGGGTTTTTATTTATCAGAAAATAATGGTTATAAAGTGAATATTCATACAATTTTAAGATGATCATCGACGTAGAATTCATACTGTACAGCATATCCGAAGTATATTTTAATCCATGAATTAGATTTCTGTATAATCGCTTTCAAAATGTGGAAGGGGAAAGTGGGAGTATATCAAACCACTATATATTTGTCTAATGGTATGGTGATGAAACTTAGCACACATGACTCATTTGTCGTAAAAAATAAGATTCAAAAGAGTACATACAAATATCTAGGGCTAAAGGGTGTTTTTTTGAGTGAAACAGAAAAGTGTAAAACTATGCCCCGTAAACCCCCCTATAAATAGTACGTTGATAAAAGTTGGTAGGAATGTTTTATTTTTTATTGTTACCAAGAATAAAAAACGATAAATCAAATATCTATTGTCAAAGGTGGTTTTTGGGGGAAAATGTTTTATCTGCTCTACTTAAAAAATACATTAATTTTTCCATTAAAACGACGATAGCTTTCTTAATGATGATTGTATCGTCTTAATTGTGCTTAAATTGGATTCAGCGTTAAAAAATACCTTAAAATCATGTACCATATTGAATATTTGTACCCCGATTACATAAAAATAAAATGTTGGCTTTATAGCCCATATTTTACTTCCGCCTAAAAAAAACACCCCTGGAACCAATATATTTGCATGGATCCTTTTGAGTCTTGGTTCTGACAAGAAAAACATTTCTACCAGCTTTCATTAACATACCAGTTTTGGGAGGGGTTTACTGGTAATAGTAATTCACTTTTCCCTTTCACTCCCCTTTCGCACAGATATTTGTATGGACTCTTTTGATTATAATTTCTTACGACAAATGAGACGTGTGCCAAGTTTCATCACCATACCATTGAAATTTGGTAATGTTATGCTCTTTTCACTGAAAATTTAGGCATCATTTTATAAAAAAGGTTATAACTTTTTCTAGAGAAATTATATTGAAATTATTTTGATTGCATAGGACCCTAAGGTCATGTTTCATATGCTTCGAATATACCAAGACAAATATATATTGGTTTGATATACTCCCACTTACCCCTCCCCCATTTTGAAAGCGATTATACAAAAAACTAATACATGGATAAAAATATACTTCGGATATGCTGTACAGTATGAAATTCTATGATGATGCTCATCTTAAAATTTTATGAATATTCATTTTAAAACCATTATTTTCTGACAAATAAAAACCCTTATTCGCCGAAGGTATTTTGCTCCCCCCGCTTACAAGGGTGGGGGAGGGGTCAAATAATGAACATATTCCTATGGCTTCTAGTATATTAAATCCAACGAGACATTTCACGACATCAACCGATGTGTGGTTCCCGATTTATAGGCTAATTTATGTGAAATTTCGTGTTAAAACATGGTCAGAAGGCAACCCTTATGTCTCCGGTCTGCCAGTGTTGCCACCGTGGCAACACTTCTTAAAAGTTAACTTAGAATGTGGACTTAGTGTATCAAAGCTCATCCGTCAGAATGAGGTGCAAGGTTTGACCTAAAATATGGCCTAACTATCCCTAACTATATGCTTTATTTAGCTTTAAAAAGCCATTTAGATTACAATTTCTAATTTTTGATAACTTAAATTTTACTAAATATATACATAAATAGTTTAAACTTATTTAATATTTACATTTTTTTGTTCATATAATTACAAATTTTATACATTAGTATTAGATTGTACATAATCAATTATTTTTCTTTTAAATACATTTATATTGTTTATGTTTTTTATTTCTCTTGAAAGATTATTAAATGCATTAAATCCCATGTAAAATATAGTCCGTTGACCTCTTGTAGTTCTTGCTCTTTCTATTCTCAGGTCATCATTGTTACGCAAGTTGTGTTCTAACTCTGAATTTGTACGTTTATTTTGGCATAAATAACCTGGAAACATATTATTTTTAATTTTAAATACAAATATCATGCATAACATAAAAAGCCGTTGATTGACATTTAACCATTTAAACGTATTTAACATATATCGAATTGACGTATACCTATTACATTTTAAGACAATTCGCATAACTTTGTTTTGTTGTAATTGAAGCCTATCTTTATGACACAAAAACAGTAGACTAGAACAATAATCAAAATGAGGTTTAATTAATACATTATATAAATTTACAGCGGTACTCATAGAGATATTTTTTCTTATTTTTCTCAATACTCCAATTTTTTTTTGAAATTTTCTTACAAATATAATTTATATACTCATTAAAATTGTTCGTCTAAGACAACACCAAGATATTTTATTTGTTCTACTTGTTCTATTTGTTCGTTATTTATAGATAAAATCACATTTAAAGACAAACTTACAGGATTACAACTGAATAACATACATTTCGTTTTTGCAACATTAAGCACCAGTCTATTCATTTTCAGCCATGTATTTATTCTTTCCAGGTCTTCGTTTTTTTCATTAATGCAGTCCGAAGCATTTTTTCCAGTGGTGTAGAGTAAACCATCATCAGCAAACAGAATAAGTTTCGAAGTTTTTATTACCTTACTCATATCGTTTATAAACATAAGGAATAACCACACTCCCAATATCGTGCCTTTTGGAATTCCTACATTTACCGCTATTGGTGATGATATTTTACCATTCACGGAAGTACGTTGTGTTCTTCCTGATATAAACGATTTAAACCATTTAAATTAGATAGATTTTATCACATAGCATTTTAATTTTTTTTAATAAGATCTCATGATTAACTGTTTCGAAAGCACGTTTCAAGTCCAAGAAAACTGCAATAACAACATTCTTTTCATCTATTTACCTCCTCCAATTATTAATCACAAAATTCAAACAAGTTTCACAAGAGTGATTTTCACGAAACCCTGATTGATAGATATCCAGTAGACCCTGGTTTTCTAGGTGTTCTTGAAGTTGTATCACTACACATTTTTCTATTATTTTTCATATAAAGTCATCATATTAATTGGTCGAAATTCACTTAAAGTTTTTGCATTTGGTACTTTTTTATCGGTATTATAAGGGATTCTTTCCAAGATTACGGAAAAATGCCTGCACTAAGGAATATATTTATAATTCTTTCAATTACTGGTCCAACAAAGGGCAAAGAGTTCTTAATCATTTTTACAGTCATAAAATTGAAGTCACTTTTCGTGCTTACCAGATCTATTACACATTTTATATTATCTATGTTGACTAGACTGAACTTAAATATATATTGCACGGCTCAATTAAATTTAAATCACAGTATATCACAGATTGGGTTATTTCATTTATAGATTCTAGAAATCTAGTCAGAAAGTTAAGTTTTTTGTGAATTTGCTCCTAAATTTTTATTCTTGGACCCGAACCCTGGTCCTGGTACTAGCAATGAACAGAGCAGCTATAACAGCAACAACCATTTTTCTCATACAAAGGTGTTTTCTCGTGATAACACTTGCAGTTAGGCTGCATAGTTTTCGCTCCGTCATATAAAAATTGAAGGTTCTCATACTTTACTTTAATATCTTACAGTCAGTTTACAACCGTCAAGAACAAGTAAGAAAGATGCAAGAAGAAAAAGCTGCAGCTATAAAAGAAGCTGAAGAAAAGGTGCGCGAAGCAAATGAAGCTCTACGCAAAATTCAAGAAAAGGAATTGAAACCGTTAATACCAAAAAGTTTTTTACAGCCTTCCAAACCTACAGGTATAAAATATTCTCTGACTTGTAGCAATATAACTTTGTTAATTTTATATTCAATATTTAGGTCGAACAATAACACCAGTTGCAAACATTTTAGCACTCGAAAGAGCTAGGAAAAAAGTTGAAGAATTAAAAGCTGAACGAATGCGTGCATTTACGCCTTCTCAAACGGCACCAAAAGCAGCCAGTCGAGTTGCACATATGTCTACAAATGCAACAAAAGTAAGTTTGGTAACAAATTGTATGTGTTCGTACAATTTTGTAAGATAAAGTTGTTTCCTTTTTAGGTTGTTCCACCAAAACCTCCAGTACTTGAAGCATCATCGACAAAAATTTCGTACAATGTTCGAATGCAATACTATGAGATTATGGTAAAGCATTGCACTGCAATATATCCAAATACAGCAGATGCTTGGGATCGGGTAAGTTTAAAGATGTCATTGAATCTTAAGCAAATCGCATAACCTTTCTTCTTGCTTTAGGCCCAATCAGAAGAACTTGCTGTCTTTAAGAAGTGCAGTAATCCTGTTATATACAAAAATAGCGCTATGTTAACAATCAATAAACTCAGGAAAGAATCTATAGGTATATTATTTGTTAGTCTTCTAAAAGCTTAATTTTCGAAAGTCAGTAAAACCTCAAATAAACCTTATTCTATTTCTGTTGCTATAGTATTTATAAATCTGATAGCTTACCTGATAATTGAAAAATCGAAGTATTTCAAAATACTAAAAAATGTTTTACATTTCAGAAGCGGGAAACAAAACACCAGACAATAATAAAGTTGTTTCACATGAAGTTATTTTAGCTGGAAAGTTGGCTAACAGTACGTCATGGAGTGTCGCCAAAAAAATGTAAGTAATTCAACTAAACATTTATGTATTAATTTGTATTCTGCTTCTATTCTCTTTGGAAAGACCTTATAATAATCATTCCTTTGTTGATATTTAATTTATAAAAAAATTGATGTTTTTTGTCCATTTCAATGATCAATTGGGTTAGTTGCGTCGAATTTTAATTTTTTTCAACTTGGTATGAATTTATTACTAATGGAGTAATTGAAAATTATTAAAAAAAAAAAACTAATTGCACGGATAAGAAATTTGGGTTACAAATAGCTTTTATTTAGTAATGAAAAATGAATACATGCCGGGTAAAAATAAAAAATAAATTGGGTGGCACAACGGCTCATGAAGAACCAGGGCCTAGTGACTAACAGCTCGCAACCATTCCTGTGTACGCCTGTCGACAGGAATGGAAGGGACCTACAATTTTATGCCGAATCCGAACGGCTAGACGAGAAGCACTTATTTGTGACAAGTGATACTCTTGGAGGATTTGTCAATTCCTCGCAAGAGGCAGTAGCCCTGAAAAAAAACTTTTTAGTTTTTAGGTGGACAAGGCTGGGTAGCGAACCCAGACCTTCAGCGTGACAGTCGAACGCACTAACCATTACGCTACGGGCTACTACCATGCCGGGTAAAAGGTAAATTTTGTTTTGTTTTAATTTATTACACCAATTGTTTAGTAAAATTATGTAATATTGTTTTCTTAGCCTCTTTTGGTCTTTTTGATTTTACTTAAAGAGTGAATAAGATAAAAATGGGAACGGCCCGTTATTCTGTATTCCAAAATTCTGTTTGACCAAAAATTCTGTAAATAGATCAAAAATTCTGTATGACTATAATTCCGTATTCCATTTTTCTGTAATTCTATTATTCTGTATTTAAAAACTCTGTAAATCCGAAATTCTGTATTTCAAAATCCTGTAAATCCATAATTCTACTTTTCACAATTCTGTAATTCCAAACTTTTTTTTAAAAATTCTGTAAAGACTTAAACGGGTTTTTTCTGGGGAGCGGGTCAAAATACTGTTTTTCAAAATTCTGTGTGGTCAAAATACTGTAAGACCATAATTCTGTATGTCACTATACTGTAAATACAAAATTCTGTATGTCAAAATACTGTATGAACAAAATACTGACTTGCAAAATTCTGTTTTGTAAAATGCTGTACGGCAAAATACTGTATTTTCAATACTGTTTTTTTTCTTAAAAAAAAAATAAAACACATAATATGTATAATACTAATTTTTAATATAATTTTGTTGTGTTAACTGACAATCAAATCATAACTTTATACAAATATAATTATGTTAGATAGAAAGTATATTGTTATGGTGTCAGGCTGCTTAATCATCAAAAGTAAGTTTGACTTACGAAGAAAGAAACATAGTTTGAATCAACTGCAAAGGAAATTCAGTTTTTAATTACATAAATGTTCTCACAGAGGATGTAACATTAAACCATTGGAATGCAGCCAGACTGCAGAGTCAAGTTATGTGGCGACAAACAGCAGGTAGCAAAAATAATGTTAAGTTAGTTAAGTTAAAACAATCCAACCTAATAACACAGTAAAATAACCAACTATTTCTTTATTTTAAAATCGTGTTCTTTAATTTATTTTTCGTTCAATCATTACAAGTTTGCTCAATGGCATAACAAATTTTGGTGGCAGCGGTGGGATAACGTATCTATCCAAACAAAAGATTAATCGAAAAAAAAGATACAAGTAAAATAAAAAAATAAAAGACAATAGGTACTAGTGGTTGAATTCTGACGCGCGCGCTGTTCGCTGATCGCTGTTTGCTGTTCGCTGATTGCTGAAAACTTAAACCGAAACTGTTTTTCCTGGAAAATGTTGCGGATTATCAATATTGTTTTGTGAGTAGTATAAGTAATTCTAAGAAAATTATATAATTTATATAAGAAATAAATATAAAAAGTGCAAACAAACAAAGTAATCAGGATTGAGAGATTCCTAAATAATTAAAAGAACAGATATAAACAGTGCAAACAAAATAATTAGGATTGGAGAGATTCCTAGATAATCAATGTACCTTAACTCCAATTTATTAGTAAATTGAAACGCATCTAATATATGTACAAAATTAAAAAAATTGTCAGGAGAAATTATAGAAAAAGCTTATAAGTGGATAGAAGAGAACGAGGGCGACTATTTTTTTCTTTTGTCAAGGTGGGTCACTAGGAAAAGGTTTATGAATATAGACGGTGAAAGTGAGAGTGATAGTTAAATTAAAAGTGAATTAGAAAATAACATAGTAGAAGAAAAACTAAACTTGAAAGAAGAAATAAAAATAGAAAATATGACAGAAGTTCCTCTAAACGTATTGACTTCATTTATTACTACTTTTAACAGTAATAGTGAAGAAGTATTCACTTTTATCGACAGTTGCAATGATGCCATGGAATTGGCAAGAGAAGCACAGAAAGTTATTCTGTTCAAATTTATTAAAACGAAAATTCGTAGCAATACCACAACGGTTCTTATGAATAAGGAGATCTCCAATTGGGAGACCTTGAAGGAAGCTAGTGGTATCTTTAGAGAACCTCACAGCAGCCTTCAGCTCCATAGGGAACTAATTAGTATCCGACAGGGCAGAAATGAATCTGTTGCCTTATATACGCAAAGAGTTGAAACTCTTGAGAGACGGTTGTTCCAAAGTAAATTGCACGGCATACATGATAAAAATCAGAAAGGCCGAATTGACTACATTAAGAACGGAAACTTGACTGTATTTATAAATGAGCTCCTCGAAAAACTCTCTTCCTATGTGGTAACGCAAAAACCAAAGAACTTGGCTGAGGCAAGTCGCTTTGCGAAGGAAGAAGAACAGAGGCTAAATTTGTTTAAAACTAATGTGAATAGGGACTACTCAGATAGGAATTTAACTAGAATAAACTATACGCGAACCAAGTGCTTTAACTGCGGCAAACTGGGGCATTTGGCTCGAAATTGTCGTGCGCCCAAGAAAGAAAGAAGAAATTACTCGAATGAACCAAGTCCAAGACTAGTTCAACTTATAATCGTAATCACAATGGATCTGGTCCTAGTACCGAATCCAACACTAACCGAACAGAATTTAAAAAAGAGGCAAAAAATGTAAGGCAAGTAGTCAAGGTTTTAAGTGAGGTAGGCAATTCAGAAAGTCCTCACATAAACGCGATAATAAATGGTGATGTCAAAAGACTCATCATTGACACCGGTGCAGAGGTCTCCATGATCTGTGCAAATTGCGTTTACAAAAGTGAAGTTAATGAAGATATGAAAATAAAATAATTGGGATTGGGAAGTAAGCTCCAACAAACAATAGGTAAAGTCTTTCAAAATATAGAATTGTATCCAAACAAAATAGGGAAAACAATTAAAAGAAACATTGAAATGGAAGTAATAGAAAACGGGTTAGTAGGAGATTACGATGGTATTTTAGGTAGCCAATTTTTAAAGAGAGGAGGGTGCTCAATTAATTATGAAGAGCGAGTAATTAAAAATAAACAGGAAGAAATAAGCCTTTAATATTTAAGTGAAGGAAGGTTCTTAGAGCCTAGAAGCATAGGATTTAGGATCGTCAAAATAAAAGAGGGAAGTGATATTAAAGGCAATATTTTTGTCCCTAGGCAAATATTAGATGGAGGCCTCCTTATCTCCGAATGCATAACGAAAACCAGAAACAGAAAATGTTTAGTATCAATATTGAACGATAAAGAAGAACAGGTAGATATTATCAACATTAGAATTGTTGGAGGAGACCTAGAGAAATACGAAACAGGAGATAGAGTCCCAAGATTAGTAGAAAGTATCATCTAATGTAAGAACCGAACATATAAATCAGGAGGAAAAAGATAGTATAATGAGCTTAGTCAAAGAAACCAATGATGTTTTCAGTGTTAAAGGGGAAAAACTTACACATACCAATAAAACAAAGCATACAATTAAAGTGGCCGATGGAAGTTCACCGGTATTTACAAAGCCATACCGATATCCAAAGGTTCATGAGGAGGAGGTTCGAGACCAAGTAGAAAATCTAAAGAAAAATGGGATTATAAGAGACAGTAGTTCACCGTGGAGCTCTCCTCTTTGGATTGTCCCAAAGAAGGCAGACGCTAGCGGAACCAAGAAGAATGGTGATTGACTATAGTATAGGAAGCTCAACGAGCTGTATATTTCCGATAATTATCCCCTCCCAAGTATCTCAGAAATATTAGATCAGCTTGGAAAAGCGAGATATTTTACTACTCTCGATTTAACGTCGGGATTTCATCAAATCCCAGTTGATGAGAGAGATATTGAGAAAACTGCTTTCTAATTGTGATTGGAAGTGATTAAAAATAATCTTTCCGTCGGCTTTTTTTGGTCACTGTAGTTTAAGCAATGAAACAATTAAGTTACATTAGCTTTCCCGACGTTTCGGCAGGGGTTGCTGCCTTCTTCAGGGGAACTTTATTTGGACAGCAAGAAAAAATATATTGTTTACATTATAATAACAATAATTGAAACAATACAAAAAAATTCGTGGTCTACATCAGAAACACAATTGGAAAATTCCAAGCGAAGACACTAAAGACCCGAATAATGGTTACTACAAAAGTATAGTTTACATCCCAAGACTGACTGAGAATTTTAAAGAAGTGATAAACCAAAAACTAACAGATGTTCGCCTGGCCTTCAAATCAAATAAAACGCTGAGTCACCTTTTCACAAAACTCAAAACGAAACCGGATAAGGATAAAGTTACTGATGTCATTTACAAAATAAATTGTAAGGGTAAACCTAATGAACCATGCAACCAGTGTTACATCGGAACTACAAAACAATTTCTTAAACAGCGAATTTCTAATCATAAATCGGATATCAAATCAAACAATCCTGGAAAGACAGCCTTGGCGAGCCACAGTATCGAAAACGGCCACTCTCCAGATTTTGAAGGTGTTAAAGTCCTACAGACAGAGAAACATGTTTCGAAACGATACACCCTAGAAACATTACACATCATCAACAACAACAACAACATGAACAGAAAACAAGACACCCAAAACATCTCTGCCATCTATTGTTCTCATCATAACACAATATTCTTTCAGTTTCTTTACTCCTTGTTTAAATTCCATAGACTAAACTTCGTTTGAAGTGGTTTTTTCTTTACTTTTGTAAATAATATTACAATTATTAGATACAATAATTTTAAATGTCAGTTTAAATTTAAACACAGTTTTATTAAAGTGAGTGTATTTTGTATTGTTTCAATTATTGTTATTATAATGTAAACAATATATTTTTTCTTGTTGTCCAAATAAAGTTCCCCTGAAGAAGGCAGCAACCCCTGCCGAAACGTCGGGAAAGCTAATGTAACTTAATTGTTTCATTGCAAAAACTACAGTGACCAAAAAAAGCCGACGGAAAGATTATTTTTAATCACTTCCAATCACAATTATTAATTACAAATTGGTCAATAAATCATTTTTAGAAAACTGCTTTCAGCACTTCCTACGGCCATTTTGAATTCACTCGAATGCCGTTTGGGCTGAAAAATGCTCCGGCATGCTTTCAGCGATTAATGAATCAAGTGTTGATGGGTATACAAGGCATCAAGTGTTTTGTCTACTTAGATGATGTGGTGGTCTATGGACAGAGCCTTGAAGAACATAACCAAAAGCTAACTGAAGTACTAGAAAAAATGAGAGACGCTCAGCTGAAATTACAACCCGATAAATGCGAATTTCTTCGCCAAGAAGTACAATATTTGGGGCATGTTATCACAGATCAAGGTGTGAAACTAGATCCCAATGAAATTAAGAGTGTGATAAAGATGGAACCCCCGGTAAATGAGAAAGGTATTAAATCTTTCTAAGGAATGGTAGGCTATTATAGAAAATTCGTTCAGAATTTTAGCAAGATTGCAGAACCAATTAATAGACTTTTAAAAAAGGATGAACCCTTCATTTGGGGTATTGAGCAACAGACCAAAGCGGCAATTACAAAATTCCCCATTTTACAGTATCCGGATTATAACAAAACGTTTACTATTACAACTGATGCCTCAAACAAAGGTATAGGGGCAGTTCTCAGTCAAGAATTTGGTGAAAAGGATTTACCTATTCAATACGTTAGTAGGACTCTTAATAAACAAGAACAGAATTATAGCACTACCGAAAAATAGTGTTTAGCAATAGCCACAAAACAGTTCAGGCCATACATTTATGGTAGACCATTTATAATTCAAACAGATCATAAGCCATTGACTTGGTTATTCAATGTTAAGGGCCCTGGGTCTAGATTAGCAAGATGGAGGTTGAAATTAGAAGAGTTTGAATATGAAATACGATACAAAAAGGGTTTTCAGAATGTAGAAGCAGATAAACTTTCTAGAAATGTTAGAGTATTGCAACCCGTAGAATTAAGTAGTAATGAAGACAGGGAAGAAGAGAAAGAAGATTCGGAGGAATCCGATAGAATGGTTAACGAAATGCTTTACAACATGATAGAGGAAAATGGATTTTTTAATAAGAGTGCAGAGGATCAAGCAGAAATACTTAACCTTGATGAGTTTGAAGAAGAAAGAAGCGAAAACACTGAAGGTAGAAGCATTAGGGAAATAAACGGTATTGATGAAAGTAACCGTATTATGAGAGAACATCATAATAGTCTCCTTGGAGGTCATAGGGGTCAGAAAGCTACATATGCAAACATTTAGGCAAAATTTTACTGGAAAGGTATGTAAAAGGATATCGAAGAATATGTTAGGAACTGTGCGAACTGCCAATTCGAAAAGGTTATTAGAAGACCAACCAGAAATCCCATGAAAATAGTTTCAACTGCCGATAAGGCACTAGAGAAATTTTCAATGGACTTAATAGGACCATTAAAAGAAACAGAACAGGGATTTAAATTTGGACTCACTATTCAAGACGACCTCTCAAAATTTATAAAATTTATACCACTTAAATCAAAACATATGGAGGTTGTAGTAAGAGCTTTCACAAACGAGTGGATCTTAAATTTCGGATTGCCTAAGATCATTTTAACTGATAATGGCAACGAGTTTTGCAATGAGCTTTTCAAAGATCTATGTAAGATATTTAATATGAAGCATATAACTACCAGTTTTGCATATCCTCAAGCTAATGGCGTCATCGAGCGAGCGCATTGTAGATTAGCAGAATATTTAAAAGCAACAGGTAGGGACGTAACAAGTGCTGATGATTAGCACGAGCAGATGCCATTTGCAATCTTTAGTTACAACACAACTGTACATAGTACTACCGGATATACCCCATATGAGTTAGTATACGGAAACAAAGCTAATTGCCCTAGTGAAATTGAAGAACTCAACGAAAAATCAATGTTTGATTATTTAGATGAGTTGAGTGTCAGGTTAGAAGAACTTGCTTTAAAGGCAAAAAGTAATATCTTAAAATCTAAGGAGAAATCGAAGGTTCGTTATGATAAGAAAATAGGAAAGCAAATAGAGTATACAGTTGGACAAAAAGTTTTAGTTAGAAATGTAGTGAAAGGAAAACTAGAAACCAGGTACAAAGGTCCATATGAAATTATAGAGGTGAAGGAAGACTATGTTATAATCAAAAATTAAAAATAAAAAACAGAAATACAATAGAGCTAATATAAGACCATATTTTTCAGAGTCCTCTACTACAATAGATCCTGTTCCGGGAACGTCATCGAAATAAAAAGGTTAGACGAAAATATCGGTATTTACTTCAATCATAAAGCACCGGTTCGGGAAGTAGGAAGCAAACTAACTCTAGTTAGTAAAATTAATGTCGGAGATTTAGATGATTACATAAGCAATATTCGGAATATTATGAATACTATTAATGAAGCATGTTAAAGTAACATAAGCAATTGCAAAAATTATCAATAGTGTACGAAATAATCTAATTAAAATAGAACATAAGGTCCATATAATTTATAATACCATAGGAAAACGAACAAGGCCAAGAAGAGGATTTGCTAATATAATTAGGTACTGGTTTTAAAACTTTATTCGGAACTATGGATAACGAAGATGCCGAGTATTATTCGAAAACCGTTAATACAATAGAGGCAAATGAAATAATAATTAAAAACGTAATGGAAGAAAATATTAAAATTATGTCGCAATTAAGTAAACAAGTAGTAGATGTAGGCGCAGTACAAAATATAACTGCCATTAAAATTAACGAAATTATATCCTCTATAAATCAGATAAGAGCTGAAGGAAAGCAAATCGAAGACGTTAATACAGTTCATTCATATTTCACCGAACTTATGAATAAGGTCAATTTTAAAATTATGCAGTTAGAGATAGAGATTGAAGAAATTTTAGATAGCTTACTCTTGATTCAGAATGGAGTCTGTTATTTCTGTTTTCAAAAGAATCACACACGAAACAACCGACTTCTTTTACTGTTTTTCAAAGACTAATCTTGTCGTGGCATTTCGGTGGTCGCAAGCCCAAACATTCGCAGAGGATAATCGTCGGCACGTTTAAAGAGTCAGCACAATTCAACTTTTTGTATGATTGCACTTTGATTGACCCAAAACAATATCCGTAAGATGATACCGAATTGACAATCAAAGTGAACAACACAATTGAAGTGTGCTGAGTTCAACGCACGACGATTTCCTCTGATAGGTATGGGAGGAGACACAACATCCCTCCCCACCCGGAGGAAGAACTCACGATCAACTGCATGACAATCGACAAGATTATATTATTTTTATTAAACAATTTCTTAAAAATACGTAACAAATAAAATTTTATATTCTAGGAATTACTTTTTTTTCATTACATTACAATTGTTTACTTTTCTTTAGTTAAGAACGTTATTATTAAGAACATTATAAATAAGAATAGGTTTAATTTTGTTTGTATTTGTGCATTAGACTTTTTACATAAATCAGCAAGAATATTTTTGTTTTGTTTTTAATTTATTCGAATACATTGTATTATAATTTTAACTATTTTTGTTTTTTCTTTTTCTTACTACAAGACATTATAGACAAATAAGAATTTTATACTCGGGCAAACGTCACTCCTCGTGTCGATTTCCTTGTTGCAGCTAAACGATCTGGTAGGGCATCTATCTCGACGGCATCTATCTTGACGGCATCGGATTTTTCTGGGACAACGTTTGTTATATTTGTTGTGATCTGACTTGGTATGTTGGCGGTGCTTGCAAATAAACTTCTTGAAAGGTACCATTTGAACAATACGAGTGCTATTATGAGCACACTGATGGACATAATAGAGTATCGATGGACGTCGACTTCCAATCGCTGACTGTTCACACGCTTCCTGTTTTCGATCTGATTCGCTTCCTCTTGTAGATCTTCTAACGACTTCTTCCCCTCCTTCAAACTCGCAATCATATCGCTATGACTACCTAAGGATAGTGGTGGTGGTTTTGAAAAGGTCCTCACTGTAAGATTGGCATATCCTTTCCTTAGCAGTTCAACAAGATCCGAATGTTCACTCTCGGTTGATGGATCTTAAGCTTTAAACTCCAAACCTGCTCGTATGGTATACGCAATTCCTTCGTATTTATTTCACAAGGATGTGCAATGTGCAGAATTTCGAATCCTTTCAGCACGGGAGCATACAGTTCCCCATCGCAATTAAAATGGAGAGCAATTGATTCTCTCATATTGAAAAGCCATTGATTTTTCGTTGACATCTTCGTGATTACTCCCTTTCTAGTTGGTGAGGCGACGTAGTTGCAGTTCATTTGTGAGGTAGCAGAGTGTTGCAACAGCTCTACTAGGCACTCGGAGCTTCCACTGGTATGTATGGGTTTTTGGTGTTTACATACCTTTATCGTTATTGACGAATTGAACAGGACCTCGGAACATTGCATCAACTCTGTACGCGACATGGTGACAAATAAAGCATAATCGTCTGCTTCTGCGATGTATTCAGTCTTAACGTCCAAAACCAAGTCCCAATGGTGATCGAGGTTTGTTCGCACTGGGTATACCTTGAACAAGGAAAACATGGCGGCTTCAGGTAGCGGAACAGTGATCTTTAAAACGATTGAATCTCTTTGAGGATAGGTCAACAGCTGAACAACTTGGGACAACGCGGCTGGATTAAGAACCATTCTTTCATACTTAGAATTCTTCAGCACTGTTTGCGTCCAAAATAAAAGGATGAAGCTTATTTTGGTACAAATCATTAAGAATTGATAGCTCAGTTGTTTGGCGACTTTGGACTTCAAGCAGTTTAGAGGTAACTAATGAGATCATTTCGTTAATCTCCACCTTCAATTTTTTCGCAGCTAACTTTTTGATTGCTGCCGTCGCGAAATTTTCAATATCCGTGGTGAAGTTTTCGAAACTCTTTCCAATTTTTTCCACCTCTTCTGTTAACGTTTTGATAGGTTTGCTGAGCCTATCAAAATTGGAATTTGCCACCGTTATCTGTCTCGTAATCAAATTGAGCGCTTCATTTTCGTTGGTATCCAAGTTGCTTAGATGGTCATAAATCTTATCAGAATCCTCCTTGTCCATAGTTCCAAAAGCCCAATGGAAGAAAATGCCAATTGTTTCTATGGCTCTCTTATTTCTTCGGTGAGAGACCATATGCTTTAATCGCATGTTGTTTTGTCGAAGATTGGATATGATTGCTTCCAATTCGTTCGATCTCATGTTGCAATTTGTTTGGAATTTCGATTGTAGACGTACGCACAGCTGTTTGATCTTAGCGTCACACTTGTCTACAAAATTAAGAACTTCCGAAAAATCCATGGGTGTTATCTTTGTGAATATGGTCCATTTGTTGTTAAAAACCACAGCATTCCCAATGCCTTAAAATAGTGCCGGAGTTAAAGTCAGGTTTTCTATTTGATAAGGAGTTGATGCTGTAACGTTCGTTATGTTTGCCACGAGAAAAATAAAGCTTAGTTTACACATTAAAGAAACATTTAAAAGAGTTTGTTTGAAATTTAGTATTGCGTACTTTTTTTTTTAGAATATTCTAACCTAAAATCTAATAATAACCTAATCTAACCTAAAATAATCGAATCTAAAATTATCTCAATAACAAATATTCGATTATTTGTACCAATCAGTCAACAATCTAGAAAGAAAAAAAAATCAAATTTTATCATTAAAATAAGCCTTAAGTTGGTTGTTGTGTACCCTTTTGATTTTCCTACCTACTCGAATATTGGTATTTACAGAATCATTTACGGAGACCACCTCGTAGGGTCCCAACCAAATAGAAAAGAACTTATTTTTCCTAGTTGGATTTTTAAGCATGACATGCATTGCCTGTCTCAGCCACTGGTCCCAACACGATCATCATTGTCAACAAAACTCCTTAGATATTCCGCTAAGGGTCGGTGACTGCGCTTAAGTGAACCGTTGGCTTGTGGATGATAGGCGGTAGTGTGAATCTTTTTAACTCCCAGAAGCTTACAAGATTTAGAAAAAAGCTTCGAAGTAAAATTTGTTCCATTATCTGTGACTAGAATTTTGGGTATGCAGAACCTGGTAACAATCTCTTCGTAAAAGGCTCTTGCTAGAGTACATGCTTCAGGATCAGGAATTGCCACACAGGTCATATACTTCGTCAAGTCGTCCTGGAATGTTAAAATATATCTATTACCTGAATACGTCAGTGGAAGAACACTGAACATGTCCATATATACCTTTACGAACGGAAAACATAGGGTATCTGTCAATACCATTGGCATTCTAGTCATTTTCCTTGACTTATTATTTTGTCATTTGTCACAATTCCTGATGTAATTTGCAATGTTTTTCTTCATGCCTTTCCATCTAAACTGACGCCGAATCCGTGCAGAAGTTTTTATCATCCCCTGATGCCTCCTAGTGCGGAGTTGTGGAAATCGCGAAGGACTGTTTGTATGTCTGCAGGATTTTCTAGAATTTGGAAGTCATTTCTATTTCCTTGATTGTTGTTACCTTTCTTACCATTTTGTCTTACGATGTCGTTTTCAATATTTATGTTGTTTCTAATATAAGGAACTTCTCTATTCAGTTTGGCCTTACTCCTTGTCTGTACAATTTTGATACAATCATTATCTTTATGTATCCTGCTTAACGCATCTGCATTGCAGTTGGTTTTGCCAGGCTTATACATGATTTTACCTTGATATTCAGACAATTTGTGGTGAAAACGCATAAGTCTCGTGGTTGGATCCTTTACAATAAATACTCCTATTAGAAGACGATGGTCTGTAAAAATTGTAAATGGTCGACCTAAAAGATATGTTCGGAAGTGCTTACACGCCCAAACTACGGCAAGCAGTTCCTTTTCTATCGTAGATTATTTTTTTTTCCGAATTGTTCAGCGAACGGCTAGCATAAGCAATAGGCTTATCCTCACCCACTTTTCCCTGATACAAAACGGCTCCCAGAGCTTTGTTGCTGGCATCGGTAGTCAGGATAAATGGTTGTGTGAAATCTGGATAGATGAGAACAGGTGGTGAGGAAATCGCTTCCTTGAGGAACTTAAATGATTTCTCACAATCTGGAGACCATTCGAAACTATTTTCTTTACGCAGCAGCTTTGTTATTGGGACTGATATTTTAGAGAATTGCGGTATAAATTTTCTATAGTAATTCGTAAGTCCCAAAAATGATTGCACCTGTTTTATTGATTTGGGTCTGGGAAAATCTGTAACACATCGTGTTTTAGCTGGGCGGGTGAAGCTTCAGCTTCAGAACATACGTGTCCCAAATATGTTACTTCACGCCGTAGGAAGTTACATTTCTCGGTATTTAATTTGAGATTGTGCTGCCTAAGTTTTCCCAAAACTTTAGAAAGTTTTTGATTGTGTTGTTCCAGATTTTTACCATAGACAACAATATCATCTAGATAAACGATACAATCAATTCCATGCAACCCAGTCAGAATGTGATTCATAATCCTTTGAAATGTTGCCGGAGCACCGATTAGACCAAAGGGCATTCTATTGAACTCGTAATGTCCTGTACTGGTGCTAAACGCAGTTTTTGCTCTATTGGCTGGATCGATCAACACCTGATGATAGCCGCTTGCCAAATCTAATGTGGTGAAAAACTGACAATGTCCCAATTGATCAAGTATTTCTTCATCTTTGATTGTGACTTCATTTAGTTTTCTGAAGTCAACAACCACCCTCCACCGTTTTTGACCTTCAACCATTTTCTTGGGCACAATGAGCAATGGTGAATTCCAAGGAGATTTACTTTCTCAAATTTTATCATTGTCAAGCATTTCTTGCACTTGCCTTTCAATTTCCTGTTTATGAACCTGCGGAGTTCTGTATTGCTTAGTATTAATTGGTGCTTGGTCGGATTTGGTTGGTATGTTGTGGGCTAACACGGCCGTATAGCTTAAACGATCACCTTTAGTAGGAATACATCATTAAACTTAATGCATAAATCTTCTATGGAATTTTTTTCTTGCTTGGTTAAGTTATGATCTAATTTAAGTGAAGATAGAAGTTTATTTTCCGGTCCCTAATGTGAATCTGTTGAAAATTCGCATATATTTTCGTCCCCGGATTTTTATTTACGATTTTGTAATTTTTCAAATTTGAGTGTGTAGGTATGAAGCTTGTATCCATGAAATAGTCCTCTGTTGTGCTGTTCAAAACAGGCACATGGACGTAACTGTCGTTTGCCTTAACTATTGTGTTTCCTTAAAAATTCCATTATCAATTTCCCGTGAATGTATCAGAAATTCATTTGACTTGGAATTAGGAATTTTTATTTTCACAATAGTTTGCGTACGAGCTTTAATCTTACACTTCACAACGTTCAATGAAGAAATAGTAAGAGAACTCGTTGGCAAGCATTTGAGGGGTAGATCAATTAAAAATTCATTTTTTCCATCCAAAAATGTTATTCTTTTGGAAACCGCGTCGATGATTGTGTGATTCCAAAGGATGTCACGACCCAGTATACCATCAGCAGGTATATCTTCTAGTCCATCTACCACATTCCACTTAGTCCAACATTTTCTAGGAAAAAGTAAATTGGTTTTAATTGTACCCGATGTCATACCTACCTCCACCGAAAACACCACCCATTTGCTTTGTTTCATCTATATTTATATTGGTCGCATTTTTTAATTAACTTCTTTTTAGTAAGCTCGAGTCTGCTCCTGTGTCGACTAGAAGAAGTACCTTTTCGGACTTGGCCATTGACATAGGCAGCTCGACGAACACGTCATGCCTACGAAGATTCCTAAATGCATACAATGTTTTTTTCTTATTTCTCGGCAAAGCATACTGGTTAAAACACTTCAAAACAAAACACTTAAAACAATCATCCAAAAAGTTATAAACGAATTTCACCTTTGAATAGCACTTACTCCAAACGAAACGAAGATTAAAAAAAAAAGAAAGGAAATAAGAGACCAAACTTACCTTGGACCCAGAAACTGGTGGCCTTGATTTCTGCTTCGTTTTACGAATCGACTCAAAAGTAAAGAAATTTAACTCCTCAACGTTTTGTGTTCTTTTTTCTTTTTGTCGATCGTTTAATACGGGCGCTGATGGCTTTAATTCGTCTACATTGCCTTTTTTTGTTTTTCGTTATTTTTATTTTATTTGGGGCACAATTTAGTGATTTAAATTGGCCCCCGGGGCGTTTCCCGATTGGTCTTTAAGGTAACTCCTCTAAGAGAAACAATCGTCCTCCACATGCCCCACCCTAGAACACCACTTGCATTTGACTCTAGATCTTTGACTTATTGTCCGAGTAGCTCGTATTTGTGAGCGGGGACAACTGTTTTGAGTATGCCCATAGTCCTCGCAAGTGTCGCAGTATGGCGTTCTTTTAGGAATATTACAATCAAAATAGCTGTGGTTTTGCTTACCACAGAATCCACAAGTTTGAATGGGATTTGCAGACCTTGTTGGCTGTCTATTGCTGGAGTGGGGATAGTCTTGAAAGTTCTGAGTAAATTGCGGTTTTCATTATGTGTCGGTGTGGATGTTGAGTAATTTTGTAAGTTTGCTGGTAATGGCAAACTAGATATCACTTGAGGTACATGGTGGGGAAGCGTATTATAAATGCTTGAAGGTTGAGGCAGAGAAGGCACAGATGGATATGTGTGAGTAAGGCTATTGTAATTATGTTGGAAATTACCAGGAATTTGGTACATTGAACTAATACGATCCAACGGAAAAGGTAAGTTTGGTGTTGTTCTAACTCCCATATAGTCCATCGCGTTTGGCTGTATTAGCAGTGAAGTTTTCAAGGCTTCCTCAGAGATTTCGTTGAGGTCCTTGCTTTTGCTGCCCAGCATAAACTGGCGATGAGTTGGATCGACTAGCCCTTTTTAAAAGTTGTCAACACCGTGTTTTCAACTTCCTTTTTTAGTTATTATATTTTATTTATACTTGAATTAAAAATTATTAAAAACAACAAATTTTATTTTGTGTTTCTTAAAAAATTTTTTTATTAAATTTAAATTAAAAAAAAAACTATTATCACAACTTTTATATATGTTAATGCGACGCGTTTCGGATGATGGAGTAGCAACACTCCGAAACGCGTCGCATTAACATATATAAAAGTTGTGATAATAGTTTTTTTTTTTTAATTTAAATTTAATAAAAAATTTTTTTTAAGAAATACAAAACAAAATTTGTTGTTTTTAATAATTTTTAATTTAAGTATAAATAAAATATAATAATTAAAACACAACTTGGAGATGAAAACCCAACAAATTGTATCCTTTTTTAGGCCTACTGACTCAGTTGCCGAATATCTCGAGCCAATAATCTCAACAGATGTGGCTTTTAGTTTCGCTAGACGTCTAGCGAATGCTTTAACATCTTCCCCTACCAATTGATGGCATTGCTTCAATTCGTTAATCACGTTGTTTTTGGCACTAAATAACTGTTTTTAAACAGTTTTGCCGAATCCTCTATTGTATTCACAGTATTTGAACGAATTAACTCAAACGCATCGCCTTGTATTCGGGTTGAAATTAGAAACATTAAGATCTACTCCTCTTCTGGCTTTACCATTTTTAAAGCCAGATCGCATGCATTTAAGAATTCATGAACTCTTCTGAAAAGTTCATGATTTCTTTCCCCGTTGAATATGGGGACTAACCTTGAAACCACCTTGGTTATATTCTCAAGTGACATTTCGCTACAATTTGCTTCTTTTTCTATTTGCGTAAATTTATTTGATTTTAATACTTCTACTACTGTGGTTTGAACTCCTGTGTCGACAAGGTTTCTATCCACAGATGATTTTGGTGTAGAAGTTTGCTGAGGGGTGCAGAGCAACGGAATTAAGTGTTTTGAACTTTCAGAATAAGGTGATGATAAAACTTTTTCTCTTAGCTCCCTTTGAGTTGTTAAACTTTTGTTTAACTCAATAGTGAGCTGGTCTATTTCCCTGGTCAGCCTATTCTGTGGTTTTCAGAAGTTGTTTCTCTGCTTCCTTACGCTTAAACTCGCTCTTTTTAAGCTGTTTTGTAAGGTCTTCTGCCTGTCTAGCGTGGTTTTTTACTAAAGCATGTACAGCTTTGACGTATTCACTAACGATCGCGTCAGTCGATTCTACTCTAGTTAACCTACCCCACTGAGACGTTAACTGAAAATTGACCAGTTTGTAAACCTCAGGATTCAAAACTTCCCTTAATTCCGTGAAAAGAAATTCATTCACCGACTTTAATTGTCGTTGATTTTCTTTCTTTTCCTTTTTTAAAAAACTCTAACTGCTGTATTAGATCGTTAAGTTGGGCATAAATTTGGGTATGGGCCATTAACTAAACGCTAACCAACAGATCTAATTTTTGTAAAAAAAAAACAAATAAAATCAAATACGACCTACCTCAATTAAAGTTATTACACAAGAATAAACGAAATTTGATTAAAAAAAAAACTAAACCCTACGTAAATCAAAGAAAGAAAATCAATTTGATACACAACTTTGAATAATATAGGTACATACATATAACTATACTCACCTGTATCTCTCACTGTGTATTATTGTAAAGAATTTTTTTTTTCGGGTTTTTGTTCTTTGTTTTTGTGGGTTTTTTTTTTTATATTCAACCACTTTATCCCTCGATTTGCGGCTTCTAAGACACGGTTTCAATTACTTTTTATATTTATTACTAAATTAGTTCGCGTTTCACGAGATTTTAAGATTCCCGGACCGGCTGCGCCAATGTTATATCTGTTTTCAAAAGAATCACACACGAAACAACCGACTTCTTTTACAGCGCGCGCGCACTTTTTTACATTATCAAAACGATATTTCTTTTACAGCATTTTTAAAGAACTTTGAAATACAGATTATTTATTAGAGGTTTTATACTGACGTCATAACTTTCTTATTACTTCAATTGTTGATTAATATATGTCGGTACCTAGTTGGGACCTAAGGGAAAAGGAGAGAGAAAACTAAATTCTACACTTACTTACTTCTGCTTCGTTCACTTCATTTTCCCTCTAAAATTATTTCTTGAGTTTTTTCGTCTTTTTTGATAAATGCCAATTTTTATATTAATTTATTATAGTAATGTTTTGTTCACTCTTTCTTACTTTTTCTATTTAATTTCACTTTATCTCTTTTGTTTGTGAAAATACAATTTTATTTCATGAATGAATTCTATTTATGTACATGTCATACATTTGTTGCTATGTACACATGTATATTATTTAAGGCGCTCAAATATGAAAAAACTATTACTAAAATCAAAAAATTGAACGTATTATTTAAAAACATTCTAAATTGCATACATACCTAAAACAAATTACAAACAGTTTAAATGTATATTGATTTTGACATAATACGTTACATATTTGTAAAATGTATTTGAATAAGAAAAGTTTGATTTGTTTTTTCTCAGGATTTACATATATATTGTTATGCCTTTGAGCAAACTTGTAATGATTGAACGAAAAATAAATTAAAGAACACGATTTTAAAATAAAGAAATAGTTGGTGATTTTATTGTGTTATTAGGTTGGAGTGTTGTACTTAACTAACTTAACATTATTTTTGCTACCTGATGTTTGTCGCCACATAACTTGACCCTGCAGTCTGGCTGCATTCCAATGGTTTAATGTTACACCTCTGTGAGAACATTTATGTAATTAAAAACTGAATTTCCTTTGCAGTTGATTCAAATTATGTTTCTTTCTTCGTAAGTCAAACTTACTTTTGATGATTAAGCAGTCTGACACCACAACACCTCCCCCTTTAAGATAAATTTTAGGGGTATCTTACCCTCAGATTTGGTTCCATTCTGTCCATGGAGATGTTTTCTGATCTCTCTGATGTAATGGATGGTGTCCTTTCAAATGTAGGCATCTTTTAAATTAGCTGCTTAGTATTCCTTTTGTTGAAACATCTGCTAAAAATGGATAGCTTAGTTTGACCACCGGAATTGAATACACATTTGTATGCTATAACGGCAGTTTATATGACCATTAGGACACCTCCAACTCCTGCAACTGCACTCCTAGCTCTTTCTGAAATAGGATCTAGCACGTTCTCCCGAAAATGTCTTTGATTCTGTATATTGATGGCTAGATCATTTAGTTCTTCTATGTTCCGCAACTTTATTTTGTTGATTGGCTTCAAGTCTATTTTAACAGAGTCAAGTTTGATGTTGACACAGCAATCTTCTAAATCATTGAACATTAATCTTTCTTTTACATTAATTTGGTCAAGCGTATTTATGGTTCTTATAGTATCTAATGATTCAAATTTACAGTTATCACTTAAAACTAAAATTCCAACATTTTCAAGAATACCATCTTCTTTTTTTTATTACATTCACAATGAAATTTTGTATTTTCAGTTACTATAAAACTGTATGAATTTTCTCTAATTGTGTAAAACATTTCAATGTCTGAATTAATAATTTTCAAAATACAATTATTTGCTCTATTTCGCATAAAAACATTGATCTCACAATTATTACGATCAAAAGTACTTTTAAATAAATGAGGTTCACAAACAAAAGTTCCATTTATTTCTTTACAATTTTTGAAATCGCTTCCTAAATTATAAAGTTCTTTGTCTTTACTAACAATTTAAAATTTATTATTGGTATCAATTAAAGTTAAACCATTTTCAATTATCTTTAGAACAGCAATAATTTCATACAAATCAAATTCATCTTTAGTTACAATTGGTATGTGCAATAATACAATGATATTTCGGTTGCTTGCATATGCATTAATTTCTATTTCTTTTATAATGTTAGCATAATTTTCTATTATTGGCTCAAAAGTAAGAGAGTTTCCTAGATGTAATTTATTATGTTCTTCTAATAAATTTAATGGTTCAATAATTCTTGGATGTATGACTCCATTGTGAATAAAGAGTAAGCTATCTAAAATGTCATCAATCTCTATCTCTAACTGCATAATTTTAAAATTGACCTTATTCATAAGTTCGTTGAAGTATGAATGACCTGTATTAACGTCTTTGGTTTGCTTTCCTTCAGCTCTAATCTGATTTATAGAGGATATAATTTCGTTTATTTTAATGGCAGTTATATTTTGTACTGCGCCTACATCTACTACTTGTTTACTTAATTGCGACATAATTTTAATATTTTCTTCCATTCCGTTTTTAATTCTCATTTCATGTCCCTCTATTGTATTAACGGTTTTAGAACAATACTCGGCATCTTCGTTATCCATAGTTCCGAATAAAGTTTTAAAACCAGTACCTATTATATTAGCAAATACTCTTCTTGATCTTGTTCGTTTTCCTATGATATTATAAATTATATGAACCTTATGTTCTATTTTAATTAGATTATTTCGTACACTATCTTGATAATTTGAACGCTTTAAATAATATACATATGTACATAGCAACAAATGTATGACATGTACATAAATAGAATTCATTCATGAAATAAAATTGTATTTTCACAAACAAAAGAGATAAAGTGAAATTAAATAGAGAAAGTAAGAAAGAGTGAACAAAACATTACTATAATAAATTGATATACAAATTGGCATTTATCAAAAGAGACGAAAAAACTCAAGAAATAATTTTAGAGGGAAAATGAAGTGAACGAAGCAGAAGTAAGTAAGTGTAGAATTTAGTTTTCTCTCTCCTTTTCCCTTAGGTCCCAGCCATAGGAATTATCACAGGGAATAATCTCTTAGGGTATCATACAAACAAAATGGGACTTAATACTGTAGACCTATGCAGAGGCTGCGGAGACGAAGAAGTAGAGGAAAGGTTATTTATTTTAAGACCATCGGGGTATCACAAAGGATCAACATTGATGTAAGTGTGACGGGAACAAGATCTGCCGGCAGCCCATCTACCTAACCTAACCTACCTTTTTTTTTATCAAAAAAGACGAAAAAACTCAAAAAATAATTTTAGAGGGAAAATGAAGTGAACGAAGCAGAAGTAAGTAAGTATAGAATTTAGTTTTCTCTCTCCTTTTCCCTTAGGTCCCAACTAGGTACCGACATATATTAATCAACAATTGAAGTAATAAGAAAGTTATGACGTCAGTATAAAACCGCTAATAAATAATCTGTATGCCAAAATACTGTATGTCAAAACTACGTATGTGTAAAATGCTGTATGAGCAAAATACTGTATGTCAAGATTCTGTATAGCAAAATTCTGGTTGGTCAAAATACTGTATTTGAAAATTCTGTACATCAAAATTCTGTAAAAATGCTGTAAAAGAAATATCGTTTTGATAATGTAAAAAAGTGCGCGCGCACTTTTACAGCATTTTTACAGAATTTTGATGTACAGAATTTTCAAATACAGTATTTTGACCAACCAGAATTTTGCTATACAGAATCTTGACATACAGTATTTTGCTCATACAGCATTTTACACATACGTAATTTTGACATACAGTATTTTGGCATACAGTATTTTGAATACAGTATTTTGCCACATACAGTATTTCGACCCCAACCCGTTTTTCTGTATGTATTTTTATTCAATAAACAAAAGTTACAAAAGTCAAGAAACTAAAGTTACTGAAGAGCTAAATTGTTGTTGTCAGACCGAGACACATCTGCACTATAGGTCGCAAAAACCTTCTAAATTAAATAGATTTCAAATAACTTTACCTATTCAATAATGATGAAGATTTTTGTCTAATCTTCTTAAATATTCTGTGTGACTTGTTGTACTTACAATGCTCTTCTTTTTTTGACTAAACGTTTAATTTTTTTATTTTTGAGTATGGTTCTTCGACTTTTAGGAATGAACTCCCCATTTTGAGTTCTATATACTTGTGTTTTTGACCAAATAAGTTCCTTTCTTTCAGTAAGTTTATACTCGCCAGCCTTACTTCTTCCTACTACAATTTTTTTGCGACAGTGCCAAGTCTCGACATTATTTTGCGTCCTCGGATAGGTTTCCGTTCTGCTCGATGGGTTGTCCTACACTGACCAAAATTCGGGAGAATATTTTGGATGCGATTTGTTTCCATGAATATAATTTCGCTCAAACCAGGTGCATAATTGTATTACTTTTTCGTCTTTTTCAAAATAACTACGTAAGCTGCCATAGTATTGAGAGACTTCATGCGGCGGAACGAACGCCAAACTCTGCAACATTCGGATTTGAAGTGCAAATTCTTCTGAATTTCTAAATTTTTTCACAAGCCTAATAAATAATAAAACAAATTCAAAATAACATATGATTCGCTGGTATCAATTGATATAACATATAACTTACCGTTCCTTCGTCGATACCACGGGCTGATATCAATTTTTACATTGACAGCCAGGCAGCGATCAAGGCCATCGCTGCCACAGAAATCAAATCCAAACTTGTTTCATGCTGTCGTGAAGAGCTTAGAGTTCTTGCCACACAGCACAATATCAGACTCTGTTGGGACGCTGGACACTGTGGAATTGAAGGTTTTGAAAAAGCAGATGAACTGGCAAAGACTGGTTCATCGTTAGATATAAGTATTAACTCCAGTATTAAAATTTCACCCTGTGCCATTAAACAGGCAATTAATAACAAAATAGTGGGCGTAGACTATCGTCCCGAAAATCGACTCATTAATAGTACTATAGGTTTTATATACAATGCCTGCATATTCTGATAGGAATTATCACAGGGCATAATCTCTTAGGGTATCATACAAACAAAATGGGACTTAATACTGTAGGCCTATGCAGAGGCTGCGGAGACGAAGAAGTAGATGTTAGGTTATTTATTTTAAGACCATCGGGGTATCACAAAGGATCAACATTGATCTAAGTGTGACCGGAACAAGATCTGCCGGCAGCCCATCTACCTAACCTAACATAACCTACCGTTCCTTGTGAAAAAGACATCCCCGCAAATCATTGACTGGAAAGTATTTTTTCACTGCAGATATTATTGCAATTTAAAAGTCACATATGATTCTTTCAGGTTGCAAGCTGATGGAAAAGCTTGAGGCAACTTAAGCAACTCAAGAAAAAAGGCTGTGTACAGTGCTAGGCTTTTTTTGCTCATGAGACAAAACACAAGAGGTACTATTTCCCTTTCTTCTCTGCCATATGTATAGAGAATAGTTCAGCTATATCACAAATTCCATCGTAATCGAAAACACTTTACGAATCCTGAAAAACTATCACCAAATCCGTTCGTAGTTGCAATTTGTATGTGATTTTCCACTACAATGGATTCTGTGATCCGCTTTTTAGGGATTCGTAAGAACTTTCCGATTACGATGGAATTCGTGATAGGGCTGGTTTCCTCATTATTGTGGGAACCACGTCAATCAATTGTGCTTAGTAATTTCAGTGAAGACTTTGTTCCAAGCAAAATTATATGTTCATATCCTACTTATTTTTCAGAAAGTACGAACAGTTCTTTCTCAAAAAAGTCGAGGAGATATAAATTTAGAGGAATGTGTAAATCACGTAAGCATTCGGGTTCTTTGAAATACACAGAACTTCCACGCAGTCGTTTAATTTTGGATTTTATGCCTTTTGAGGGTAAATAGTCTCAGCTAAAATGAGGTGTATTAACAACAGATTGCTGCATAATCTGGTTAGAACACAATTAATTTTTTTGAGCTGTACACTTCAAAGAATTATTTGCGGCATCAATTTCGTTTGCATACGGCTCATGAAAATGACGGCCTGGTTGCTTTACAATTGTATGTGAATTTTCAATTAAATTTGTAACTACACGAGCTGTGCATTTATATTTAATCCGGTTAGCGCAAGCCCAGTTAAATGTTTGATTTTTGGGTGATCTTTCATAGTAAAACATAAAACCATCGACACACAATTTATCATGACTTTTATTGGATTTTAACAATTTAATATTTGCCATACCTAATTTATTTTCACCAGTAATCACTGTACATACAAGAAGCAAATTCTTTGAAAATACTCCGTTAGAATGAGAAACTTTACTTGTAAATTCTGTAAATGATAAAAGAAAAATTGTTTTGATAATGAAAATTTTTTGAATACAGAATTTTTAAATACAGAATTTTTGAATACAGAATTATGGATTTACAGAATTTTAAAATACAGAATTTTAGATTCACAGAATTTTAAAATACAGATTTAGATTACAGAATTTTAGAAACCGAATTTTTGGCACATACATTCTAACCCTAACCTGATAAAAATCTTAATTTATCCTTCGGCTTTTTTGCTCACAATGGATATGGCAATGAAACATTTGCTTTGAGCATTAATTGCAAGGATCGTCGGGTTTGCCTTTACAATTGACCAGAAGACATTCAATAAGGCTTTAAATTTTCAAATAGAATGTTTGTACAGAATAAATAAATTCTTTTTACTATTGATATGAACATATTAGAAGAATTTAATTTAAATATTAAAGATATGCATTTAAGTGATCATAATATTTTTTCTAATAAAATTTAATGCCATACAAAACAGCAATAGTTAACATTTCAAGAAAAAGAACGCACAACTGTCATTTTGCTGAGCTAGAGGAAAGTGTTTAGAGATTTCAAAACGTTAAAATAGTGAAAACACTAAATAAAAAAGTGAAATAAAAGTTAACACAGTGAATATTTGCAATACTTTATTTAAAAAATATGCGTTAAATCGTTTAAAAACACCTATAATATGGAGTTTACAATCTTTGCATCTCACGGGCTGATTGTGTCTAATATTCCACATGATGTTTTTACAGGATTTAACGCAGCACCGCATATGTTATATATTTTTTTTTCAATGAAGTATTGCATGTATTCACTATATTTACATTTATTTAACTTTTTTATTTAGTTTAATAAGCTTTTTTACTATTAAACTTAAATCTCAAAAATACATCTCTCAAAAACACAGCTAAAAATTCTTTTGGGGGCCCCAGCATTTAGCTACCTCACTGCATTCCGACCCTGTGTGAATGCATTTGTAGTTGTGTTACTCACACTATATTGAAAAAAAACCTCACTTTTTCCTCGATATGCCCGTTCCTCTATTTCTTGTTCTAAGGTTTTAAATTAAAGAATTAATAAATATGTTTCTTTCATTCATGCAATCTAGTGATAAATGCATTCGGCTTTTTATAATGAGAAAAAAGATTTCCTACAAACATCAGAAGTAGGTAACAAATATGTTTCTCCATCACTCACTCAATGTGCAAGCGAAAAAAGAGGATTATACACTACAAAAGTAATAAATATATTTCTTTCATTCATGCATGGTGTAACTAAAGAATGTTTCTCCTCCAATCACTCAAGGTGCACCGAAAAAAAAGAGAATTTTAAATTACAGAAGTAATACATATTATTCTCTTTTACTCATTCAATGGGTTTAAAGTGAGGTATTTTGTATGTCAAATTTTTCATTTATTGAATTATTTGAAATTTCCGAAATTTATAGAAAATAGTGTGGTATAACATAAAGTTTTTGTGCAATGTCGTGAGTATGTGTAAATTCCTATTCAGTGATATCTATTTTAGTGGATTTGACTATTTTATAAATGAGAAAAAAGGAGTTTGACAACAGAAATAATTATATATGATTTTATATATAAAGGCAAACCCGTCGATCCTTGCAATGAATGCTATACTGGCACTACAAAACAGTTCCTCCCTCAACGCATGTCTAACCATAATTCGTACATAAAATCCAATTACCCTGGGAAAACTGCATTAGCGAGTCGTATAATTGAAACCGGCCATTCTCCAGACTTCGAAGATGTCAAACTTCTCCAAAACAAGGGGCACGCGTCAAAGCGATACACACTAGAAACGTTGCACATCATTAACAACAACAACAACATGAACCGAAAGTTTGACACACAAAACATCCGCTGTGTATTGCTTCCTTGTCTCTGACTAAACGTCAATTGCTTGTTTATTATTTTTTAAGTTTCGTTAAGCACAAAGACTGAACTTCATTTTGAAATGTTTTTCATATTTTTACATAATGTAAGTCTAATTGTAATGTTGTCATACAATTGTTATTAAACTCTGTTTATTATATTTTTTTGTTCAACAAAGTTCCCCTGAAGAAGGCAGCAACCCCTGCCGAAACGTCGGGAAAAGCAAATGTAACTTGATTGTTTCATTGCCATTTCCATTGCGACCAAAAAAGCCGAGGGATAAATTAAGATTTTTATCTTATCCACTCTTTAAGTATACTACAAATTGGTCAATAATTCATCTTTACTATTTGATTTTACTTAGTTGACAACTATATCATCGTCTCCCTAATGCAAGAAGCATGAATGTGCAAAAAATAACATTTTCCGATAACTAGATAAAGATGAAGACTTTATTCAACTAATAAATAACCTCACTGATATTTTTTATTTATTTTCTACGTTACACTCAGTCAATGTACTGAAATGAAATGGAATCAAACAAACTAATAAAGGCATAAGGTAATATTATCAATTTCAAGTGAAATTATATTCCTGTGTGGGATACCCAACCGAGCACTATAGCTTTCAGGGAGGCGACGCGAGCCTCCACCCTAAAAAGCGACACGATTAAAAATCGTTACTAAAACATTATCAGCCTTATTTATTAACTCGGTTTAGCGGCAGTGTAAAGTTACTCCGACTTTACAACGCCTCTAAACCTGGAAAGCTTATTTAAAAAAAAATATATACCAGGAATAGAGGCAGAGTAAGCTAAAACTGGTTCATAGGAGGTTTTAAGCCGGAGTAAAGCCGTTTTAGTATCTAAATGTCATTTTGACATGACATCGTCTGAAATGAAAGAGAAGTGCAAACAATTTTTTTCCTGTTTTTTTACTACAAAAGAATGGATATTTATTTTATATTAATACATCATTTAAACTCTTTAAACGGTTTCACTAACATTACTGGAAGAAGGAGAAGGCCAAAACAGTACAAAACTGCTTTAGATCCCATGAAACTGAGGGATTATTAGTTGTCGGAGAAATATCTACATTATGAACATAAACCAAAATATTTATTTTTGTCTTTATTATTCTGGAAATTATATTATGTACATATATTTACAAATTTATGTATCTTTTTTCAACTATCCCAGTTTTAAAGAATGTTTTCTTTTATTTGTATTATGTATAAGTAAATTTTTTTTACCAAAATATGTCTACAATTAACTCTACCAATAACTTAACAACTAAAACGAATAATAATGGAAATCAGCTGTGGTTTGTTTACGTTTATAATAACCAGAGTTTTAGATTGATGACTTTTTTGATAGAATATTTGACATAAGGCAGGCGTAACTAAAACGGCTGACAAAATATTTTATAAATATGGATTAGTTTGACGTGGCGTAAACCCGGTGTAAGTGCTAAGACTTGGTTTAACTATTCCGAGGTTGAACCGAGTATTAGTGAAATCTAATAAATACGGCTGTATAACATCGTGAATGGAGGATTTAATCAGTTTAGCGTCTGTCACTTATTTCGTTTACCATTGGACATCCAGAAGCGTCCGAAACCGAAGATACCTTCTAAAACCATTTCATAGGTTCAAAAAATGCAGTTCTGACAAAATAAGATAATTTTTCTTCTTTATGTCGGGAAATGTTACAACCACTGTAATTTTTGTTTGTTAACTTTCCATTTAAAATGATTTTGCGTACCAAAACTCAGAATAAAATACAATTTAAGAAACAAATTACAATCAAATACAACAGTCAAGAATGTTCATTTCGGCCGGTGGGCGATATAATAGTACATATAAATACTCTATTAGACGTTCCTTTTGTGTTCTATTTTGATGGGTTACACCAAGTAGGAGATCTATAATTTGGCTTTGAGGGAAAGAGAAATTTGTTTGTTATTAAATTAAAATTTAAAAAACAAATTCCCATAATACTTCATAATAATTACTTCTTCGTGAACTTTTTTAAAATAATATTCAAATCCTAAGCCTTATGTCTAAATATTAGAATTCAATAATTAAAACACAAATTTATTATAGACACAAATTTAATTAAATGCTTCTCCTTAACATTTTCTTGCGGAAAGAATAGGAAGAGACGAAACAAAACATATTAAGATGAGAGATACTACGGGGATTCCCCATATAAGAATACATAGAATTCAAATCTTACAGACTACTATGTTGAACATAATTATTATATTTTGAAAACTCAATAGCCGGCCTCAAAATACAAATATCTTCAGGTTTATAAATATAAGTACAAGAACTTAAAATTTAATCAAAATTCATAAAATCATATGAACATTTTATGTAAAATAGCATTTACATATTTAAATTAAAAATAAGAATAAAACAAAATAAAAACTAAACAAAAATGAAATAAGATAAAAATTAACATTAATCATGTAATACAAATTTCAATTAAGTACAAACGAAAATCAAGTTCAAAATAAAAAATACTTTAATAAATATTGCCAAGATATCAGTTATTTATTTTTCTTCTAAACCAAGGTTAAATATAATTTCTCGAAACTTGGGTGCTGGTATATGTTTGGTTAATACATCTGCAAGCAGTTTATCTGTTGAAATATATTTTATAGTTATAGTATTATTTTCTACTTGTTCTCTTTTAAAATGGTTCTTTATGTCAATATGTTTGGAGCGCTTATGGGATACTGTGTTTTTAGCAAGCGAAATGCAACTTTGGCTGTCTTCAAAAATAGTTATTGAGCCTTTTTATATGAAGATCAATACTTTTAAGTAAAGACTTGATCCATAAAGCTTCTCTAACACCCTCAAACAGCGTCATATATTCAGCCTCAGTCGATGAAGCTGCTACTGATGTTTGTCTTTTTGTATTCCAGCTAATTAAATTATTACCGAATAATTTGAACAAGTAACCCGTAGTGCTCCTTCTGTCAGTTTCGCTTCCCGCCAATCAGCGTCCGACTAATATTTCTTTGTAGTGTAATTTTCTGTACGTTTATTTTATGTTAATCGTACCTTTACCATATCTTAAAACTCTTTTCAAACTTTGCTATAATTCTTTATTGTTTTTATTTATATATCTACTTAGAAAATTTATTGCCGTAGACAAATCAGGACGAGTACACTGCATTGTATACATTAAACAACGAATAAGGTTTCGACAGGGAGCTTTGAATTCTTCATTTGAATTTAAAGATTCCGAGTCTAATTTTACTGGAAGGGGTGTACTAATTGGATTACAATCCGACATCTTAAATTTATTTAATTAAACTTTTCAAGTAATTAATTTGGTTGATTGAAATTTCATTTTCGTTTCTTTCAACATGTATGCCTAAAAACAACTTAACTTCATCCATGTCAACCATGTCGAAGTGTTCTTTTAAATATTTTTTAAAATTTAACATTGTATCTATATCTCCTGTCACAACTCAAAGGTCATCTACATACAAAACAAGATAAATATTTTTATTTGGGTTTCCCTTATCTAAAATATATAAAGAATGATCATTTGGTGAATTTTTAAAATTATGATTTTTAATACTTCGAAGCGTTGAAACCAGCATCTAGATGTGTGTTTCAATCCATATATGGATTTATGTATTTTGAAAACTAGATTATTGTCTCCATTTGATATGCCTTCTGGAATTCGCATATATATTTCTTCGTTTAAACATCCATTTAAAAATGCTATTTTAACATACATTTCATGGATTAATAAATTAAATTGATTTGCAAAAGCTAAGATCATACGAAAAGAAGCAATTCGTACCACTGGTGCGAAGGTTTCGCTTAAATCTTCTAAATACTTCTGGCTAAATCCCCTGGCAACTAATCTAGCTATATTTTTACATGGATCTCCACAAACGTTGTTTTTAATACTAAAAATCCATTTACAGTCAATAATATTTTTGTTTACTGGCCTTTTTACGATTGACCAGTTATTATTCAATTCCAGTGAATTTAACTCTTTATGGCTTCTTCCCATTGACGTTTATCATCTCCTTCTTGGATGTTCGGATTACCGGATTTACCTGCTATATTACCTACAGGTTAACTGATTTCAGTTTTAGTAAATGTAGGCATTTTAAGTTCATTGGAGTTTTCTAAATCTCCTTCATCCAAGCTCAAACCTGGCCTTGATGTCAAACATGACATCATGGACCATAATAAATTTATGATGATGAGTGGAATTTTAGCATTAACTTTTCCCGACGTTTCGACAGGGGTTGCTGTCTTCTTCAGGGGGAACTTTATTACATACAAAATACAAATAGTTTATCACAATGTTAGCAACAAAAATAACAATGAAAGTTGAACTTACACTTTGAGAAGTACCAACGATATATTTACATAATTTATAAAAATTATTAATTTGATAACAAATTATTGTTATTGAAAAATTAGAGCTCTTCTGATAAAGAAGTTTAGTCTGCAACTAAAGAATAAAGAAAAAAAGCGGCTAGCTGTTATGATGAAACCGAAATTTAACCTTTTTTGCTTTCTCAACAAATTCAAGAGAATTTTTAACCGTGTAGCGTAAATTGTTGGTTACACATTGTAAAATCTTACCAACAAATTTTGAGAGTGCATAGCAGGGCAACTTCATCGATTATATGATAGGACGCAAAGGCATATTAAGCTTGTAAACGGCCCAGCTTCCCTCCATCTATGGCTTGCCGAAAACACACAAGCTTAATATGCCTTTGCGTCTCAAAATTTGTTGGTAAGATTTTACAATGTGTAACCAACAATTCACCCTACACGGTAAAAAATTCTCTTGAATTTGTTGAGAAAGCAAAAAAGGTTAAATTGTGCGAGAATGACATTATGGTTTCTTTAGATGTGATATCTCTTTTTATTAACATCCCAGTGCAGTTAGCTGTAAATATAGTTAAAAAGAAATGGGCGATAATAAGTCAACACACCAGGATTAACCAGAGCAAAGGAGAATGGGCAAAGTGGTCTACCCACTCAACAGTAATGTGTTGTATGTCGTTGAAAAGGTAATTTTACTGACTTCATTTCATTGTATGACCATTAAGCTCTAAACTATGGGGTTCGTGAGATATTCGGAATCAAAGCACCAAAAAAGACAATAATGCATTTCGTCATTGGTAGTGTGTCCTCATACCTACATTAATCTGTGATACATCGTTGAAAAGATAATTATGTGTACTTTATTTTTGTATATAGACGTGAAGACGTAGATCATAGGGTGCAAGAGATATGTGGGCATACAAATCGGCAAATATAACAACAATGCAATTCTTCATTTGGTACTGGTCTACCGACTCAACAGTAATGAGTCATACGTCGTTGTAAAGGTTATGGCATTTGCTTCATTTCATTATGTGGCAGTTAAGCTCTAAACCATGGGGTTCGTAAGATATTCAGCTCTTAAGCACAAAAAACAGCAATAATGCAATTCTGCATTGGTAACTTATCAACCAAGTCAACAACTATGAGTCATGTATCGTTGAAAAGGCTGTTGCGTGTACTTCTTTTTATTATATTACCGTTAAAGTGTATATAATGGGATTCAAGAGATATGTGCCAAAAACGCTGAAAAGGGCAGTAATGCAATTCCGCACTGGTAGCTGGTTTTTCAACTCAACAGAAATCTCTCTTATATCTTTGAAAACGCTATTGCATGTACTTCATTTTGCAATATGCCGTTTAGCTGTAGACCGTGGGGTTCAAGAGGTATTTGGCCATCAAAATAGGTAAATATAACAAAAATGCACATCTTCATTGGGTACTGGTCTACCAACTCAACAGTGATGAGTCATACGTCGTTGAAAAGCTTATAGCATCTGCTTCATTTCATTATATGGCAGTTAAGCTCTAAACCATGGGGTTCGTAAGATATTCGGCTCTTAAGCACAAAAAACAGCAATAATGCAATTCTGCATTGGTAACTTATCAACCAAGTCAACAACTATGAGTCATGTATCGTTGAAAAGGCTGTTGCGTGTACTTCTTTTTATTATATTACCGTTAAAGTGTATATAATGGGATTCAAGAGATATGTGCCAAAAACGCTGAAAAGTGCAGTAATGCAATTCCGCACTGGTAGCTGGTTTTTCAACTCAACAGAAATCTCTCTTATATCTTTGAAAACGCTATTGCATGTACTTCATTTTGCAATTTGCCGTTTAGCTGTAGACCGTGGGGTTCAAGAGGTATTTGGCCATCAAAATAGGTAAATATAACAAAAATGCACATCTTCATTGGGTACTGGTCTACCAACTCAACAGTGATGAGTCATACGTCGTTGAAAAGCTTATAGCATCTGCTTCATTTCATTATGTGGCAGTTAAGCTCTAAACCATGGGGTTCGTAAGATATTCGGCTCTTAAGCACAAAAAACAGCAATAATGCAATTCTGCATTGGTAACTTATCAACCAAGTCAACAACTATGAGTCATGTATCGTTGAAAAGGCTGTTGCGTGTACTTCTTTTTATTATATTACCGTTAAAGTGTATATAATGGGATTCAAGAGATATGTGCCAAAAACGCTGAAAAGGGCAGTAATGCAATTCCGCACTGGTAGCTGGTCTTTCAACTCAACAGAAATCTCTCTTATATCTTTGAAAACGCTATTGCATGTACTTCATTTTGCAATATGCCGTTTAGCTGTAGACCGTGGGGTTCAAGAGGTATTTGGCCATCAAAATAGGTAAATATAACAAAACTGCACATCTTCATTGGGTACTGGTCTACCGACTCAACAGTAATGAGTCATACGTCGTTGTAAAGGTTATGGCATTTGCTTCATTTCACTATGTGGCAGTTAAGCTCTTAACCATGGGGTTTGTAAGATATTCGGCTCTTAAGCACAAAAAACAGCAATAATGCAATTCTGGATTGGTAATTTATCAACCAAGTCAACAACTATGAGTCATGTGTCGTTGAAAAGGCTGTTGCGTGTACTTCTTTTTATTATATGACCGTTAAAGTGTAAATAATGGGATTCGAGAGATATGTGCCAAAAACGCTGAAAAGTGCAGTAATGCAATTCCGCACTGGTAGCTGGTTTTTCAACTCAACAGAAATCTCTCTTATATCTTTGAAAACGCTTTTGCATGTACTTCATTTTGCAATATGCCGTTTAGCTGTAGACCGTGGGGTTCAAGAGGTATTTGGCCATCAAAATAGGTAAATATAACAAAACTGCACATCTTCATTGGGTACTGGTCTACCGACTCAACAGTAATGAGTCATACGTCGTTGTAAAGGTTATGGCATTTGCTTCATTTCACTATGTGGCAGTTAAGCTCTAAACCATGGGGTTTGTAAGATATTCGGCTCTTAAGCACAAAAAACAGCAATAATGCAATTCTGGATTGGTAATTTATCAACCAAGTCAACAACTATGAGTCATGTGTCGTTGAAAAGGCTGTTGCGTGTACTTCTTTTTATTATATGACCGTTAAAGTGTAAATAATGGGATTCGAGAGATATGTGCCAAAAACGCTGAAAAGTGCAGTAATGCAATTCCGCACTGGTAGCTGGTTTTTCAACTCAACAGAAATCTTTCTTATATCTTTGAAAACGCTATTGCATGTACTTCATTTTGCAATATGCCGTTTAGCTGTAGACCGTGGGGTTCAAGAGGTATTTGGCCATCAAAATAGGTAAATATAACAAAAATGCACATCTTCATTGGGTACTGGTCTACCAACTCAACAGTGATGAGTCATACGTCGTTGAAAAGCTTATAGCATCTGCTTCATTTCATTATATGGCAGTTAAGCTCTAAACCATGGGGTTCGTAAGATATTCGGCTCTTAAGCACAAAAAACAGCAATAATGCAATTCTGCATTGGTAACTTATCAACCAAGTCAACAACTATGAGTCATGTATCGTTGAAAAGGCTGTTGCGTGTACTTCTTTTTATTATATTACCGTTAAAGTGTATATAATGGGATTCAAGAGATATGTGCCAAAAACGCTGAAAAGTGCAGTAATGCAATTCCGCACTGGTAGCTGGTTTTTCAACTCAACAGAAATCTCTCTTATATCTTTGAAAACGCTATTGCATGTACTTCATTTTGCAATTTGCCGTTTAGCTGTAGACCGTGGGGTTCAAGAGGTATTTGGCCATCAAAATAGGTAAATATAACAAAAATGCACATCTTCATTGGGTACTGGTCTACCAACTCAACAGTGATGAGTCATACGTCGTTGAAAAGCTTATAGCATCTGCTTCATTTCATTATATGGCAGTTAAGCTCTAAACCATGGGGTTCGTAAGATATTCGGCTCTTAAGCACAAAAAACAGCAATAATGCAATTCTGCATTGGTAACATATCAACCAAGTCAACAACTATGAGTCATGTATCGTTGAAAAGGCTGTTGCGTGTACTTCTTTTTATTATATTACCGTTAAAGTGTATATAATGGGATTCAAGAGATATGTGCCAAAAACGCTGAAAAGGGCAGTAATGCAATTCCGCACTGGTAGCTGGTCTTTCAACTCAACAGAAATCTCTCTTATATCTTTGAAAACGCTATTGCATGTACTTCATTTTGCAATATGCCGTTTAGCTGTAGACCGTGGGGTTTAAGAGGTATTTGGATACAAAATATAAACATAAATAAAAAAAAACACACTTATAATATTTTATTTGAATTTTTTTTTTACATTTATATCATACTTTCGTCCAGTATGACATTACTAAGGCGGTCCGCAGGTGGTGTAAACCCATTTTGATGGGGGGCTATGCACATATACCACAAAATTGATACATTATGTGCACATGTACCAAAAGTTCGGCGCCCCGTCAAGCATGAACAATAAAAGTGTTTAAAAGCCTCTCGTCCTTCCCTACCTCTATTTATAAGTATATATGTGTAGTATTTCTTGGCTCTACTATGACGCGATTGTATTCGAGCTTAACTGCCATATAATGAAATGAAGCAGATGCTATAAGCTTTTCAACGACGTATGACTCATCACTGTTGAGTTGGTAGACCAGTACCCAATGAAGATGTGCATTTTTTGTTATATTTACCTATTTTGATGGCCAAATACCTCTTGAACCCCACGGTCTACAGCTAAACGGCAAATTGCAAAATGAAGTACATGCAATAGCGTTTTCAAAGATATAAGAGAGATTTCTTTTGAGTTGAAAAACCAGCTACCAGTGCGGAACTGCATTACTGCACTTTTCAGCGTTTTTGGCACATATCTCTCGAATCCCATTATTTACACTTTAACGGTCATATAATAAAAAGAAGTACACGCAACAGCCTTTTCAACGACACATGACTCATAGTTGTTGACTTGGTTGATAAATTACCAATCCAGAATTGCATTATTGCTGTTTTTTGTGCTTAAGAGCCGAATATCTTACAAACCCCATGGTTTAGAGCTTAACTGCCACATAGTGAAATGAAGCAAATGCCATAACCTTTACAACGACGTATGACTCATTACTGTTGAGTCGGTAGACCAGTACCCAATGAAGATGTGCAGTTTTGTTATATTTACCTATTTTGATGGCCAAATACCTCTTGAACCCCACGGTCTACAGCTAAACGGCATATTGCAAAATGAAGTACATGCAATAGCGTTTTCAAAGATATAAGAGAGATTTCTGTTGAGTTGAAAAACCAGCTACCAGTGCGGAATTGCATTACTGCACTTTTCAGCGTTTTTGGCACATATCTCTCGAATCCCATTATTTACACTTTAACGGTCATATAATAAAAAGAAGTACACGCAACAGCCTTTTCAACGACACATGACTCATAGTTGTTGACTTGGTTGATAAATTACCAATCCAGAATTGCATTATTGCTGTTTTTTGTGCTTAAGAGCCGAATATCTTACAAACCCCATGGTTAAGAGCTTAACTGCCACATAGTGAAATGAAGCAAATGCCATAACCTTTACAACGACGTATGACTCATTACTGTTGAGTCGGTAGACCAGTACCCAATGAAGATGTGCAGTTTTGTTATATTTACCTATTTTGATGGCCAAATACCTCTTGAACCCCACGGTCTACAGCTAAACGGCATATTGCAAAATGAAGTACATGCAATAGCGTTTTCAAAGATATAAGAGAGATTTCTGTTGAGTTGAAAGACCAGCTACCAGTGCGGAATTGCATTACTGCACTTGTCAGCGTTTTTGGCACATATCTCTCGAATCCCATTATTTACACTTTAACGGTCATATAATAATAAGAAGTACACGCAACAGCCTTTTCAACGACACATGACTCATAGTTGTTGACTTGGTTGATAAGTTACCAATGCAGAATTGCATTATTGCTGTTTTTTGTGCTTAAGAGCTGAATATCTTACGAACCCCATGGTTTAGAGCTTAACTGCCACATAATGAAATGAAGCAAATGCCATAACCTTTACAACGACGTATGACTCATTACTGTTGAGTCGGTAGACCAGTACCAAATGAAGAATTGCATTGTTGTTATATTTGCCGATTTGTATGCCCACATATCTCTTGCACCCTATGATCTACGTCTTCACGGCTATATACAAAAATAAAGTACACATAATTATCTTTTCAACGATGTATCACAGATTAATGTAGGTATGAGGACACACTACCAATGACGAAATGCATTATTGTCTTTTTCGGTGCTTTGATTCCGAATATCTCACGAACCCCATAGTTTAGAGCTTAATGGTCATACAATGAAATGAAGTAAGTAAAATTACCTTTTCAACGACATATAACACATTGCTGTTGAGTGGGTAGACCAGCTCCCATACATTTTTGCCCATTCTCCTTTCTCGAGATTTTCGAATTTTGCATAAAAGAAAACAATAAAATTCTTCAATTCAGAGAGGATATCTTCAAGCAGATTTTCGGAATGCCAATGGACAACCCTCTTTCACCCACTGTTGCGGACCTAGTGATGGATTATTTGCTTGACAAATGTTTTATTGGTTCTAATAACAAACCAAATTTTATTGTCAAATATGTGGACGACATATTCGCGGTGATGGATAAGCGGAAAATTGAGAATAGTTTGCTGATCCTAAACGGATTCAACTCAAAAATACAGTTTACCGTCGAAAGAGAGAACAACGGTTCGATAGCATTTCTTGATGTAAAAATCTTCCGAGACAAAAACCATCTTTCTTTTGATTGGTTCCAAAAAAGCACTGCCTCAGGACGACTCATTAACTTTCGTTCTAGCCAAGTTAAACATATTGTCATGAACACGGCTTCCAATTTAGTGAACAAAGTTTTTAACTTGAGTGACGAACAATTCCACTCGGTCAACAAAGCAAGAATAACCAACATTCAAAGAAACAATGGATACCCAGCTGCGGTCATACGGGGTTTGATTTCAAAGTACAGCCAAAAAATCCCCCACCTAAAAATTGACCAACTTACAGATGGATTTTTCAGAAGCGTTGTCTATGTGCCTAATTTGACCGAGAACTTTAAGGAAATGGTCACCAAAAAAGTGAAAGATGTTCGTTTGGCTTGCAAGTCCAACAAGACACTAGCTCATCTGTTCACCAAGCTAAAGGTGAAACCTGATAAGGACAAATGTACGGATGAATATGGGGAAAACCGATGAATCCTGCAATTTGTCCTACATTGGAACGACAAAACAATTTCTGCGTCAACGTACGTCAAATCATAGGTCCGATATCAACACAAAAAATCCTGCAAAAACTGCACTCGCTAGTCATGCAATTGAATATGGCCATTCGCCTAATTTCGAAGGTGTCAAAGTTCTTCAAACGGAAAAGCATACCTCAAAGCGATACACTCTCGAAACGCTTCATATTTTAAACAACAAAAACAACACGGATCGAAAGCAAGACACACAGAACATTTCAGCGGTGTTATGATAAAACCAGTGAGCAGTAACTGGTTCCATCATAACAGCTAGCCGCTTTCTTTCTTTATTCTTTAGTTGCAGACTAACCTTCTTTATCAGAAGAGCTCTAATTTTTCAATAACAATAATTTGTTATCAAATTAATAATTTTTATAAATTATGTAAATTTATCGTTAATACTTCTCAAAGTGTAAGTTCTACTTTCATTGTTATTTTTGTTGCTAACATTGTGATAAACTATTTGTATTTTTTATGTAATAAAGTTCCTCCTGAAGAAGACAGCAACCCCTGTCGAAACGTCGGGAAAAGTTAATGCTTCAATTCTTGTTTTATTACTAAAATTATTGTGACCAAAACAGCCGACGGAACAAAATATTTTCCACTCAACATCATAATTATCAAATTGGTCAATAAATTAATTTCTTAATATAATAAATTTATTTGTTTTAGGATTAAATATTTGATACCCATTAGATTCATAACTAACAACTATGCCTTTAAATGACTTATCATCAAATTTACTTTTTTTTTATTATGGATAAAAACAGTACAACCAAAAACTTTTAAATAACACAACTTTGGTTTTTTATTGTGCCACATTTGAAATGGAGTTTTATGTTCTGTTAATGCTTTGGTTGGGGAAATATTTAATAAGTATGCAGCAGTTAAAATTGCTTCTCCCCAAAAACATTCTTGTAAATGTGCACTATTAATCATAGAACGAACTTTTTCAGTTAAAGTTCTGTTCATCCTTTCAGCAACCGAGTTTTAACTGTAATTTGTTGTGATGTTACAGGTGTTTATTTCTGAGCTAGTAGTCAGATTTACATAGTTAAAATTAATAATTATTAATTTGTTAACGGACTCACCCTTTAACAATACCTCGTTTTTTTTTTAATTACCACATCTCCATTATCTTCTTAATGAACAGACATTCCTCCTTCTTGAATCCGACGAACAGAGAGAATATTGTATGGGATATCCGCTGAATATAAAACGTTTTCGATTACACCTCCCTTTGCATTTACTTAGAGCGTAATGTTTTCCTTAACTACTCCGATTTCCAAAGGTTGTTCCAGCTGTTTGAATTTAGTAAAATATTCACGTTTATTTGCAAAATGGTCAGTTGCTCCAGAATCCACAGAAATAACTCTCGCCATCGGTGTTATTGTGTGTTTTATTATAATATTGGTTTTGGCCAATCATAAAAGCAAATTCTTTGTTATGTGGTTCTTAGGTATTAAAAGTTGGAACTGATCCCATTTTGTTTCCCTTAGCGAAGCTTCGATTCTGGTTATTATAGTTGTTATTAGAAATCGACTTTTTATAGAAATAACAATTAGCTTTAATATTATTAAGTAGTACGACCACAGTGATCACATTTCATACGATTTGTTTTATTATTAAATTTATTTCTTTTATAACTATTAAACATTTTTCGATCGCTTTTGAATTTATTTGATGGTTTAAAATTTGGAAATATGTTCAATGTGCAGCACTTTTGAAGATGTAACCCGATATACCGTTTAATTTTTATTTCATAATCAAGCAATAGTGTCTTCACAAATGCCAGCGTCAAATCCTGTTCAGCCAGAGTTTGAATGGCGGTCACTATCCCATCGTAAGAAGAAGGCAGCGTTAGTAGTAGCTGCGCTACTTTATTCATCTCATTTACTTGAGATCCTGCAGCTTGTAGCTCCACTATCATTTTTATTTAGTTCCCTTCGGACTCAAGCCCCAAACTTTTGTTCATCCAATTCTTTTGGATTTAGAAAAAAACATACAGTACCTAGGTACATGAATATCAACTCTAGTGTTTTCAAATATTTTAGACGGGGATAAAACTCTCAAGTTTTGTAATGTATTGATTTATATTAACAACTACTTTTTGGAATCGGCTGAAGGAGTGGCTTTAGCCTCTATAGCCCCCCTGTGGATCAGCCACTGATTACACTCATCTAAAACTCCCTCGAAAAAACATCTGTCATATGGTAATTGTTGCTCAGAGGATCTAAATGTCCAAAAACGCCAAAAATGTTGTTTTCAGTGTATCTCATTCTTTGAGGTGGTTTTACTATTGAATATATATATATATATACCCCGTTTACAAACAGAATCGAGAGCTCGAGTTGGATTAGGGTCGGATTTTCGAGCCAGGTGTTTCGTCACGTGAGTTGAGAGCCCCATTTGAAGTTGAGTTGATATCGTGTTGAGATTACATTTAATGGAATGGCAACAATATATTTATTTCACACAAAAACAGTCCAAATTTAATGAATTTTAGTACATACTTCACATAGCTATCAAAACAAATAAATAATTTTACTCGCACATGTGCAAACACACTGTGGTGAACACATCCTCAAGACCGACTCTTCGACCCAGGTGTTTTACCAACAATTTCGACTCGACTCCGCTCCTGAAGTGGAATCCAGTCGGTTGAAGCTCATTTCAAGTCAACGCAGGTATACAAAGGGGCCAAGCGAACTTGAAGCTCGCTCACAGTCAATATAAGGCACATCGTGCAACCACCACCAGTGAGTGTTAAACGTGCGCGGAACATTAAAATCCACCCCAATAAAATAAATAACTTTATAAGTGTAAAACAGGTATACCTGCGGGCTACCTGCGCTTAAGTGATCAAACTGAATTTATTCGCGGAACAAAAGTTTTTTTTTTAAATAAGTGTTGTGCGAGTGAAACAGTGTAATAAAATAAAAAACAATTAAGACAACGAGACCGGAAATGGGCGAACCATTTAATCCGGAGGCAGCATTTGCGTCTCTCGAGGCGCTGCTGCTAAAGATCGTCAGCAACCTTGGGCCAGAATATGGACCAAGGCTCAACGAGACATTCCAGAAAATTGTCTCCCCAATTCAACCGAATGACCAGAAAAATGTCATGGAGACAGAGGCTATGGAGAGCGAGGAGGAATCTCCTGCCAGCAGTGTAGAGGAAGAGTCTGCCGAGGAATCCACAGAGGAATCGACGGACGAGTCCACCGAAGATGAAGAGGACGTCAGGCAATCACCACCCGAGCTAACCATCAGCTCCGAGGAAGAAGATAGCGATTTTCCTCTACCAGGACAAAAAAGGCCAAGAAAAAAAGGAAAGACCGAAGAAAAGGTCAACGCCACTAAGAGACCACAGATAGATGAGTCACCAACAACACCGGCTAAACCTACCCCCACGCCACCAACAAATAAACCAACAACATCGGCAGCCAGCAAAGTTTTTCAGTTTAGTGCCACAGCAGCATACAAACCTGCTCCAGCTCAGCCATTGAAACCAGCCAATGACATCCAACCTGTCAAAGCAGCCAAGGGACCAGCAATGCCGCCAATATTCTGCTACTCCGGAAGTGTTGCTGACATCAGAAGACACTGCAAGAGTGAAAACTTGACAGTAACTTTCAAAAACAGGAACACCAAGACAACCATCATCAACGCTGGAGACCGCCCATCTTTTGAAGGTATTAAAAAATACCTTCAAACGATTAAAATACAGTATACAACATTCACGCCAAAGGAAGACCGGAAGAACCTCCTGCTGCTGAAAGGAATACACCACTCCTGCACCGCCATTGAAGTAGAAGATGAATTTCGCATCGAGGGAATCCCAATACTTAAAGTGACGCAATTTAAATCTAAAAAGGCAAAAGGAAAAATATATAACAACTTCGTCATCGAGGTACCCAAGGCTTGTGACATCAACGAGGTGTACACCAAGACACTTATAATGAACCAGAGGGTCCACTGGGAGCGCCTTAAAAGCAAAGACGTCGTGCAGTGCCGGAACTGCCAAGGCTTCGGACACGTAGCCACCAACTGCGGACGCAAGTACGTGTGCGTCAAATGCAAAGAGGATCACAACCCTGGAAAGTGTAAGAGGACAGTGAATACGGGAATGGATGTATGGTGTGCCAACTGCCAGAAACAGGGTCATCCTGCCAGTTTTAAGGGCTGCCCAACCTTAAAGGCTTGGCTAACTGAGCGGAACAGGAAGGCTGCTGAGACGAAAGCGCGGAAGGAGTTCGTCGCAAAATCAGCATGCGTAGTTACCCGCCCAACAATCAGCTACGCAGCAATGGCCAGACAGAGTACAACACCCAGACAAACGGTAGCGATGAGCCAGAATCAACAGCAGCCAAAAACTCCAGTAAAAAACATTCCGTTAAAGACAGCACCTGCGAAAGTTACCAAGCCTGCATCAACAAACACACACATGAACCTCAACAACGAAGTCCAGCGAATCTTCGGATCGAATCTCCTGTCCGTCATGGAGAAAGCCCGAAGTGCCGTACCAGCCAACTATAGTCGGCTGACTGAGGGAGAGAAGTCCGTGGCATTGGCCACCTTTATTTTCCAAATATGCAACTAAATAAGATCCGCATCCTGACGTATAATGTTAACTCAATATACAGCCTGGACAAGAGGACGTCATTTAACATTTTTTTAAAAAATAATTGCATGGATATTGCCCTCATCAGCGAGACGAACGTTACCCCACGGAACAACATCAACATCAAGGGATTCAAAACCTACCGCCAGGACAAAAATGAGAACCGCAGAGGGACGGCAATATATATAAAGGATAAACTCTCCCCAAACACAAGCGAAGTCACCATTCCAGAACTACGGACCAGTGAAGCCACCGCCATCATGTTAAACCTAGGAAGAGGCGAAACCCTTACCGTCATCAGTGTCTACTTCAAGTGCAATTCCTCTGCAAGGAACATACAAAGAGACCTACTTGTCCTTAACGGCGTCCTGAATCGTAGCACCTTCGGAGTCATTGGCGGTGACTTTAACGCAAGGCATCAACTATGGCAGGATACAGCGACCAACAATCAAGGCAAAGCAATAGTGGACTGGCTGGAACTAAACAGTAACGTGCATTCACTGGTGGTTATATCCCAACCTAAACCTACCTTTCCCAGAACACCATCGACATTGGACTTCTTCCTGGCTTCCTCAAACCTAGTGAATGTTGTTCCGGAGTTGCAGAATTATATCTGCACAACAATATATAGCGACACGGACCATGAAGCTGTACAACTTTCGATCAACCTCAACCAACCACTGCTCCTAACAACAGAAGCACCAGCCAACTTCATCAATTACAGGCGAAAAGACATCGAAAAACTTCATAGGGACATTGAGCACAACCTAGCACTTCCGCCTGCAAACAGGAATTTGATGGACAGCGAAATTGATACAGCAATAGACAACTTGGAACATGTTATATCTGAAGCAGTAGAGAAGCAAAAGCGGCCTAAGACATCCAAGGATAGGTACCAACACCTTCCCGAGTACGTCCAGAACTTATATGCACACAGGCAGCGACTAAGGAAACGACTCCAAAGGATTCACCAAAGAGAGCTCAATACAACAAATAGCAACTACCGCATAGTTTGGAATGAGCTGCAGCAGATCAACATCATGTTCCGGAACTCTATTCAGCACCACAACAATAATCAATTCCAGAAAAGACTACAAGAGATTAAGCCAGGACCTGATGCCTTCAAAAACATGAATAGGATAATTGGAAAACATCCACAAATCCCGGAAACCATCATCTGCAACAACATAAAAGCAACCTCAACCCAGGACAAAGTAGAAGCATTCGCCAACCACTTCGAAGGAAACTTCATACCCAATCCACCTGCTGACCCGACGTTTCTACAAGAGGTAGAGTCATCCATCCAGCGGACCCTGTTGCCAAATCCGGATGAAGTCACATTCACTGACACCAATCCCTCAAATGATCCAGTTGATAGCCCACATCTTTGCTGTCTTGAGGAGGTAGAAGAGATCGTCAGCTATTCCAAGCCCAAAAAATCAGCAGGACCTGATGGAGTATCCAACTTTATCCTGAAGAGGCTTCCACAAGCAGTAATGATTTTCCTCACAATCATCCTGAATAACTGCGTGAACAACTGTTACTTCCCCCAGAAGTGGAAAACAGCGAAGATCGTTGCAATTCCAAAGAAAGGTGCTTTCAACCAAGTGTCCAACTATAGGCCGATATCGCTTCTCAACAACATTAGCAAAATCCTGGAGGAAGTAATCCTGCGAAAGCTGAAAAAATTCTCCTGTGACAATTCAACCATCCCTGACATGCAGTTCGGCTTTAGAGAAAAACACTCAACACTGCATCCGCTGATGAAGCTCCAACATGACATCACCGCCTCTCTCAACAGTCATCGTGTCACCGTCGGATGCTTTCTGGATGTCGAGAAAGCATTTGACAGCGTTTGGATAGACGCCCTAATCCACAAACTTCATATACTAAATTTACCTAAATCACTAATAAAAATTGTTTTTTCTTTTCTTTCTTTCAGAAAATTTTTCGTTCAACTGGACACCTGCAAATCGGACATAAAGGACATCAGAGCCGGAGTCGCCCAAGGCTCCAAACTAGGCCCCTTCCTCTACAGCTTGATGACATCAGACCAGCCCGTACCAATTGGATGCGAGAACCTCTTGTATGCGGATGACTCACTCACCTACGCTACATCACTGTCACCACTAATCGCGGTCCGAAGAGTAGAGACCCACATCCAAAGACTATTCGAGTTCTACAAGAAATGGGGTATCCGGATCAACTCTTCAAAATCGGAACTCGTCTGCTTCAGGAGACCTTCAACTGGCAAAGGTTGTCGGTCAGCAGCCAATTGCAGAAACCTGGTACTAAAACTTCCAGACGGTTCGACCATAACAGCCAAACGGAACGTGAAGTACCTGGGAATCCATTTCAATGAGTTGGTTAGGTTCAACCCGCACTCAAGAAATGTCCTCAAAAAAGCCAACTGGGCCTTCCACCGTCTACACCCGTTGATGAAAAGAAGAACAGGTCTTAGCCAACAGACGAAGCTGCTGATCTACAAGCAGCTCCTGCGACCAGTTATCAGCTATTCCTTCCCAGTCTGGTTCACCATATCAAAGACTGCCATGAAGGAACTTCAAGTATTCGAAAGGAAGATACTCAGGGTCTGCACCGGATTATATTTCGACAAGCAGAGACAAAAACACTACAGGAACAACCATCTCCACACAACAGCAAATATAATCCCGCTGGACAAATACCTAGTGCTTTCAACGAAGAAACTAGTACGGAACATCGTCAATCACCCGAATCAGCTAATGAGAAGGATGGCCACCGAGCAGCGACATCCTGAGCCGAGGTACCTTAGTGTAATGGACACCATGGATGACAACATAATCAAGGACAACGAGGAGACAATTCCGTTCTACGCTGACACTGGGTCAGCTTACCATCGTGGCTAAACACCAACCCCATCACCAACCCACACCAAAATCACCATTGACAACCGGGCATGAACACCCTGAGGACGATAAAGTCAACCGACTTTTAATTTTAAATTTTGACATGTAATTTATATATTTATCTATAAATCCTTAAAATTAAGTCATTGTATTAGGTAAGGCCCACTCTGTGCCAACAAATTTAAATTTAATCATTGTATCTTATTATTATTATTAGTTATAAGCCAAATTGTATATATAAATGTTCAATAAAACAAAATTGAATTGAACTTGAAGCTCGCTCGAATACTTCATGTAAACGGGGTAATAGAAGTGGACACCGAACATTACTCAATCTACAAAGCGCTGATTTAACTCGGTGGTGACAATACAAAGATAATATTTCCTTTTTTCATCATACAATTTTCAAACCCATTAGGGATCAAAAAAGTCCTATTGTATTTTATTGAACACGTGCAGATTAAAAGGGATATTTTCGTCTGCCATAAAAGGAAGACAACAACAATAACAACCACTTTAGTTATATTTTTGTCTGGTGTGTCAGCCAAGGTTGCACATTCGGTAGACAAAATGGATTTGTAAGGTTTTTTTTTTATTTTGTTTTCTGTCGGAAAATATAGATGTATTATTGGTGCTTGCTTGGAATTGGGGATGATGACGATTATATGCTTTAATTTTGTCATTTTTATTTTATGAGCTAAGCAAAGGAAACATTTAATTTGTAATTTATTTTAATTAATTTTTTTGTATACAATGTTCCTTAGTATTTATTAAGTAATAAAATCATAACAAGTAACATGCACACCTAAGGAAAATCAAGGTTGCGAGTTATCAAGAAACCTAAGTATTTGAATTGATTTACAATTGCTATTGGTTGACGTTCCAAAACCCATTTTTCTTGTGGAGTTCTTCGCTGTGTATTTTCAAAAACCATGATTTTCGACTTTGCTACATTTATGCTTAGATCCCATAAATCGCCAAAACGCTTCAGCTTATTTATTTGTAACTGTAAAGCTGTGGGATTTTCAGCCAGTAATACAATGTCATCTGCGTATAGAAGCATCTTTATTGATGTTTCGCCAACCTTAATACCACCAGGAAAATCTTTGGATACATCATCAATATATAGTGCGAACATTAATGGACTTAATCCACACCCTTGTGGAACACCAGCACTTGTATAAAAGGAATCAGACATTATAGTAGCATTCCATACAGCAGCAGAGGTATCGGATAAAATAAGCTTGTATAAGTTGAGGAATTTGGTTGAAATGCCTAAGGTAGAAATCTTATAGATTAAAGAACTCCTGTTTACCGTATCAAAGGCCGCTTTTAAATCGACAAAAAAAACGTAAAGTTTTTTTTTATTCTCTAAAAACATTTTGACTATAGTAGTGAGTGCAAATATATGATCAACTGTTGATAGTCCCGAGCGAAAACCGGCCTGGAAAATACTAAGGAGTTGATTCTCTTCGACCCATTTCGTCAACCTATGGTATAGAAGATGGGTGAATATTTTCCGAAGGCAAGGTAAAATCGATATGCCCCTATAGTTGTCTGGGCGCTGGGGGTCTCCCTTTTTAAATATTGCACAAATCCACGCTTTTAAAAAAGATTTCGGGATTGTTTCTTCATCAAGAATCCTGTTGAAGAATGAATTAATATGAAACAAAAAATTTATTGATGCGTTTTTATAAAATTCGGCAGGAATACCGTCAATCCCCGCAGACTTTCCATTTTTCATAGATTGCAAGGTATCCTGCAACTCTTTCATTGAGATTGGCCCATCAAGTTCCGGAATTACCACTAAAGGCAAAGCATAATCAAACCTTTGATGAACTGATGATGGGTTCAGAAGATCTTTGAAGTGATCAGCAAGTTTTTCAACTTCCAAAACCGAAGATGACACATTTTTACAACCACCCAGCATCCTTACCTTAGACCAAAATGTTTTTGAGTCCTTACATGATGTAAGACCAGTGGCCACACCACTAACATATAGTTTCCGTTTTTGAACTAAAAGATTTTTATATTGTTTATTTGACTCTAAGTAAAGTGTTTTGAAAAACACGGAATTGTTCATTCTAAAAAGGTTAAGAAGAGCGAACGATTTTTTTCGAAGTTTCATACACTCCCAGTCAAACCATTCAGCCGCAAATATACTACCACCTTGGGGTTTTTTTCTCAAACAAGATGCCTGCCTTATAATATCTAAAATATTTTGACTAGCCTGGTCACAACTCCAAATCCCTTCATGAGGCAGGTAGTTTAATTGGGCATCAAGCTTCGCCTGTACACTTCAGCGCGATTTTCAACCCACTTTATACTTTTAATTGCGTTATTTGTCCCCAAAGTCACACCTGCCAAAATAAGGGAAGTTACTGTTGGCAAATGACAAGAATAATTCGCGGTTGGAACCTCACAATCATTAATAATACTGAGCCAGTTTCCTCTCGCCAAACAATAATCGATCACTGAACTGCCCTGACCCGACACGAAAGTAAGTTCCCCTCTTTTGTCTGCTTTAGTTATTCCATTTAATACCATAAAACCAAAATCGTCAATAAATTCTAGAAGTTGCCTTCCGCATCTATTAATAGTTTCATCCTTATCCTTATAGTTAGTTCCTTACACCTTCAAACACATGTGAAACATTTTGTACCAGTGAGGCTGGGTTCTGAAAATTTCCGATTCTTCCGTTGAGATCGCCTAGTATTAAAATGTTTTGTATATCGTTTTCATTGAAAAAAAAAATTGTAATTCATTGAAGTCGCCAAACCAGTTATTGCAATTAAGAAAAGTGTACTGCAGCCAAAACGGCTATTAATCTTATGTGGAGTAATTTCTTTTGTATGTGGATGCAACTGCTAAATTTAGAGTTTTTGATGCAGCCATCAAAACATGTCTGTGCTATGCAAATCAAGTTTTTGGCTATCAAAACATAGAAGAATTTGAAGCAATTCAACGTTTCTTTTTCAAGCGCATCTTTAAATTAGCTAACTCAACACCCACGTATGCAATCCATGTTGAATCCGGTATGCCACAAGTATTTTTAAAAAATTTAAAATCAAATGCTGATTATATAATAAAAGTTATGAAAAGATCTGACTCAAACCTCCAAAAACAAATATTAAAATATGCACTTCGACGTCAAATATCGCCTTTTAAAGAATGGAACGACTTAGCATCTAGACATAGCGTAAATCTCGACCTTAATAATACAGCACTCAACTATTGGCAGGATGTTTTCTATGGCTGCATAGCAAAAATAGACGATTCTCTTTATTTGCATTGTCTGAATAGAGCGCAAACATCGCCAACTAGGCTTTTATACAAGGAATTAAACCATACACTCTTTATTAAAAACTATTTTAACGAAAAACTCACTCTCAATCAAATGAATGTTATCTTTAAAGCAAGGACCGAGATGCTTTGTCTAAATTATAGACCTCATAGAATTGACCTTCGCCCGATATGTAGTTTGTGCAACCGCAATGAAATCGAAAATGTGTATCACTTTCTAGCTGTATGCCCAATATTACAAGAAATCCGCAGGCTTTATTTTTCAAAGAGCTTCCTTACACTTGAAGATACAAAGGATCTTTTAAATGGTTGTTCAGGTTGGAAAATTCTTTGTCGCTTTGTGAATCATGCCTTAGGTTACCGTAGCAGTTTCATAGATTGAATGTAAGATTGAATTTAAATTGTTGAACAAAATGTAAATTAAATTTTTTCTAAATATCTCTTTTTTAATTTATATTGTATTAATTTAAAATTATTAAATTTGATAAAAATAATTCTATATTATTGTAAGCTCAGATTTTCTTATACTTTATCTTATTTTTTGTTTGATTATATACTTATTACTTTAACCTTTTATTTTTATTAAAAACTCGAAATAAGTCAACTAGGCAGACGGCAAAATTTTGTCATGCTTTACTATTCTTAAGTAAATCAAAAAAAATGTTAAATTATCGAGAAATAAAGAATTAATAATAATAATAATAATAATGCACACCTAAGGTGTAAAAAAAAGATTGAGCGTGTAGGTTGAATCGATAGACAAGGAAAAATTCATATTGAAGAGGGGGGGGGGGGTCTATTATCCCCGTTTATGCAGGAGGTTAATTTATTTTTTTATGAGGTATCTCAACTTAAAATTTATAAGAAGTTTGAAAACAAAAATATGTAGTACCTGCCTACGCTTGCATGTAGTTGGCTTACCAACTACTGAGTTGAGCAAAACTGTTAATTGCAATCGTTTGTACATCGTTTGTCTACGTTTGTACAAGTTTTAGATTCGTTTGTACACTCACCGTTTTTTTTATATAGCCACTTCAAATAAGTTTACGGAGTTTGGCCCACCAACTATAACGCTCGAAAAATCTGGAAATGCAGTTCGATAGATAATCGTTTGTCTATGTTTGAAAAAAAAAAGACAAACATAGACAAACGATTTTCTATCGAACTGCGTTTTTGGATTTTTCGAGCGTTACAGTTGGTGGTGAAATCAATACAAATTAAAAAATTAATACGATAAAAAATCATTATAAAAAAAAAACAAACGAATGCATATGCTTTAAAAATTGTAATTAAATTTGGTTACAAAAAAATTTTGTTGTCAAAAAATTTGGGACGTATACAAACGAAAAAAAAAAGACAAACATAGACAAACGATTTTCTATCGAACTGCGTCCCAAAAAAAGTAATAATTAATTCAAAATAGAAATAAATACAAATTAAAAAAAATAACACGATGAAAAACGTACGAATTTTTTAATAAAATTTGGTTAAAAAAAATTTGGGACGTATACAAAAAAAAAAAGAAAAGACAAACATAGACAAACGATTTTCTATCGAACTGCGTTTTTAAATTTTTCGAGCGTTATAGTTGGTGGGCTAACTACATGTCCCAAAAAAAGTAATAATTAATTAAAAATAGAAATAAATACAAATTAAAAAAAATAACACGATGAAAAATCATTATAAAAAAGAGAAAAACGAATGCATATGTTTTAAAATTTTAATAAAGTTTGGTTAAAAAAAATTTTTTTGTCAAAAAAATTTGGGACGTATACAAACGAAAAAAAAGGCAAACATGAACAAACGATTTTCTATCGAACTGCGTTTTTAGATTTTTCGAGCGTTATAGTTGGTGGGCCAACTACATGTCCCAAAAAAAGTAATAATTAATTAAAAATAGGAATAAATACAAATTTAAAAAACTTAAACGATGAAAAATCATTATAAAATAGAGACAAACGAATGCATGTTTTAAAATTTTAATAACATTTGGTTAAATTTTTTTTTTGTCAAACAAATTTGGAAAAAAAAGACAAACATAGACAAACGATTATCTATCGAACTGCATTTCCAGATTTTTTGAGCGTTATAACTGGTGGGCCAAACTCCGTAAATTTATTTGAAGTGGCTATATAAAAAAAACGGTGAGTGTACAAACGAATCTAAAACTTGTACAAACGTAGACAAACGATGTACAAACGATTGCAATTAACAGTTTTGCTCAACTCAATAGTTGGTGGGCCAACTACATGCAAGCCCTGCCTACATACATTATTTCGAACAATTATTAAAAAAAAAATAATTTAAATTTTGAAATTCCCATTGGAAGTTATTGTAATTGGTGTTATTTGTCGATTTGAAAATGTTGACATGTATTAACGTTTTGGGGTCTATAAGAATCAGAATCCATCGTTTTTAGAAAGATGTCTATATGTGTGTATGTACGTACGTTTGGGGTACTTTTTAAGTCACTGAATATAGATATCGACTTCGGATGGATTTTATTTTACAGATAACGTCATAACGTGCTGAAAAGATTTTCTTACAAATTCAGCATACCATTTTTTTACTACAGCAATTTGAAAATTTTCCTAGTATATAGTAGAATATGATTTATAAAAAAATTCAAACTTATTCCACGGCATAAAGGGGCCAGTTACGTAGGTATAGCGATTAGTAAGAACCATCAGTTAAAATTTCCTTTTGGATAATTTCATATGTTAATAAAAGATTTGAAACATAAAATTGTACGAATCGATGGCAAATCAATTCAAATATTTTTCTCTCGCAAAAAATAATACCATGGAAGAATAATTTTCGTAAAAAAAGCATTTATTTATTTTACTGATAGTAGCCCTTAGCGTAATGGTTAGTGCGTTCGACTGTCACGCTGGAGGTCTGGGATCGCTTCCCAGCCTCGTCCACCTAAAAACTAAAAAATTTTTTTTTTCAGGGCTACTGCCTCTTGCGAGGAATTGAAAAATCCTCCAAGAGTATCACTTGTCACGAATAAGTGCTTCTCGTCTCGCCGTTCGGATTCGGCATAAAATTGTAGGTCCCTTCCATTCCTGTCGAAAGGCACACACAGGAATGGTTGGGAGTTGTTAGTCACTAGGCCCTGGTTCTTCATGAGCCACCCGATTTATTTATTTTTATTTTACTGATAAAAATCCGTTTTGAACAGCTGATTTCCAATTCACAAAAATGGAACATTTCGTTTTAGTTTTTTTTTTAACCCACGCCTCTCTACCCCCCCCCCCAGATACCGCACGCGCATCTTCACAGAGTACGATGGCAAGTACGATTGCAAGTTATATCAAAACTTATTAATTAAATATTAATTATTTTAATTATTAACTTGCAATTATGGAAGTTATTGTAATTGGTGCCATTTTTCGAATTGAAAATTTTGACATATCTTTACGTTTTGAGGTATCTAGAACCAGAATCCGTCGTTTTTAGAAGATGTAGTCATAATCCCTTTTAAATGCGTGTTAATTATAAAAAATATGTGTATGTACATATGTACGTACGTTCGGGGTACTTTTTTCATACAAAATATTTCGAGAACGAATAAAGATATCGACCTAGGATGCATTTTATTTTACAGATAATATTGTCATAACCTGTTTCAACTTTTACTGATGGTTTTTACTGATAGCTATAACTGGCCCCTAATATACATTATGGTGATTCCTTATAAAGATCATTTTCTTATTTTAAATGAGGAACCCCCTAATTAGCTTTAAATAAATTTAAATAAATTCTGTAATTCTGTCTCCTTATACAAACATTAATCCGGCCCCTAGACGTCTGAAGTTTTATATTTGAATTCCCATGTTTTTTTTTTGAAATCTGAAAAAAACTTACGTTTAACCAGTTTTTTGCTCACCCTGTCCATAATTGATTTTGTTTTTTACATTTCTGCATTAAAATATTTTACAGTTTACTAATTTTACCGAGTAAAATATTTTTCATTGGCTTCACCATTTCCTAAGAATTCATTCATTCTTGAACTTTGCCCAACTTAATTTGTTACCTCAACATTCTCAAGAGCTACCTGAACAAAATTCATATGGCACAATAAAGGTTTCAAAATTGTCTATTTTTCTGTTGTTTATAAATAGATATACAATTGGCCAAAGCTATGCTCAGATAGAAAGTTATGACCGTTTGAACCCAATGAAACAGGTTCAAAATCAAACAAAAATAAAACAATTTTGTTCAATTTTTGTTTTACTTGAAATATACGTAACTCCGAAAAAAGCTGAATTTTGGTAGACAGCTTCATTTTGATGTCTTTCGCATTTCTTAAATAAACACCTTAAATTTGGACAAGGACTTTCGGTTTTGTGTGGTCTTAGCGGAAAAATAGTAGCCCGTAGCGTAATGGTTAGTGCGTTCGACTGTCACGCTGGAGGTCTGGGATCGCTTCCCAGCCTCGTCCACCTAACACCTAAAAAACTAAAGTTTTTTTTTCAGGGCTACTGCCTCTTGCGAGGAATTGACATATCCTCCAAGAGTATCACTTGTCACGAATAAGTGCTTCTCGTCTAGCCGTTCGGATTCGGCATAAAATTGTAGGTCCCTTTCATTCCTGTCGAAAGGCGCACACAGGAATGGTTGCGAGTTGTTAGTCACTAGGCCCTGGTTCTTCATGAGCCGTTGTGCCACCCGATTTATTTATTTTATTTAGCGGACAAATCCAGTAGTTTTAAAAATTTCTCGAAAACCATCAGATTTTTTAAGAAGCGTCTTTGAAAACTTATATACCTACCCTGTGAACTGGTGAACTAATTAAAATGTATTATTGTTTATTGTTTCTTTTTTTTTTTTTTATATTTTTGAATAATAAAATAAGGCCTGATGAAGGACGTATACACGTTCGAAACGTTGCACTAAGCAAACATCTTTTATTGACCTACAGCCCGCTTTAACCATTAACTAAATTATAAAAATAAAGGTCACGAAAATACTTAAGAACTTTACTCTGTATTATGTTTATAGATATAAATACAACAAAAAAAACAAAAATTACTTTTACTCTACCTACCACCCACTACTTAACTAAGCCCTTTCAATTTAATAAAATGTATATGCAGTATGCAGGTACCTATATATGTGGCTACCTAACTATTCTCATTGGGTCATCACACACTGGTTTTTTTTTTTTTTTTTTAATTTAAATTTTTAGTTTTGCATAACAACAGAACAGATTGTTTTGTTTACCTATAAACAAATAATTTCGTCTGTATAAATAATAAAAAAATGAGAAACACCATATTTTCAATTCAGTACATTATATGTATATTGGTGATAATATACAAAATATTTATTTTTTGTATTATTATCGAATCGAGTTTTTCTTATAAGTGCGTTTCTAATTCGGGTGAAATCTATAAAATATATCTGCGAACAATTGCAAATCAAATGCAAACGACAAAATTATACAAAGAAATAAAACTACATAAATCATAATTTTGTTTTTTTTTTTGTTTAATAAGGATGTTTTGGAAACACCTGCCATGAAGACGGTGAAAACGAAGAAGAGGAGAATATTTGCGAATTCGACGATTCGGATAGCGAGGAAGAGCTCAAAGTTGAGCAAGAGTCACCTCCGAGTGTTAGATATATGGCAACAACATATTTTGTCGGATATATCGCAAAGTCGGTAATGCGAACAACAAAATGTGTTGAATGCAAACATCACATGATCAGAAGGGATTGTAAGGCCGATGATTTAAGTGAAAACTTAATAAAAGTTCGCCAGTCTGATCATACAACCAATGCAGGCTTGACAGTGCCTTCAAAAGCGTTCGTAAGACTTATAGAAAATATTGTCAAATGTTTTGAAGAAAACTTTGATGAGTTTTGCTTCCAAAACAATATTTTAAAAGCTCTCTTCGAAATCTGCGATACAAAATTCTCTTATGCATGCATTTCCGCGGAACACAAGAAAATTTAGCTAACCCACACTTTAAAAGTGTTAATAAGAGCGAAAATAAAATTTATTAATGCTAGTAGGTCGAAATGTTTGAAAAAAAAAACTACAAAAACTTGATATAATGAGACACATTTAAAATCTCGTTGTCACCATTTTTGTAATTTCATTTTATCCTACCGACATACATATCTACATAATATATACCTATATATTAGTCTCATTCGCCCATCTATGTCACTCTGTTAATCTTTTATATTGCTTAAAAAAAGTTGTGAACCTAGATCAAAAATAATGTTAAAAGACGTATGCAAATGTGTATGAATTCGTCTAACATAGTAAACTGTAAACTCAAAACTCTGTATGATTAAGATTATGAACGATAATAAAGGTATTTATACCGATAATGAGAAAATATTAAAATTAGTGCAAAGCAAACCTCAATAGTTGATTTCCCTTATTTGACAAACATAATTACCATTAATTATTTCAATTTATTAAAAAAAGGTATTTTTCATATATGATTTGTGTTTGTTTAAAATTGCTACAAGTTACTTAAAAAATAAAATAAATATTATAACCATACTTAACGATAGTTAAGAGTTTCAAGTATGTGTACAAAAATTAGCGCCAAACTTATTTTCAAACAAACTAGTTTTGTAAAGTTGTATTTTTTTCTAGAATGCATATTTCCAAAGTTATATAGGAAAATAACAAAAAACAGGGAGAATATTATATTTATATCATTTGTGATCGAATCACACATAAATCTAAGATGCTATATGTAACCTCCACATATGCTTCAGTTTGATACTAATTTGCCTGGACTTAAAAAAAAATAGTAAAAAAGTTAGTTTTTTTGTAAAAGAGTTAATTTCTTTTTGTTTGTAAAAAAGTGATTTTTTTAAGTTTTTTAAGAAAGTTATTTTTTTATTGTAAGAAATATTTTTTTTTTGTAAGTTTTTCTTTTTTGCAAAAACGGTTTTTTTTTTTTGTAAAAAAGTTTTTTTTTGGAAAAAAAGTTTTATTTTTTGTTAAAAAGTAGGTATGTAAGGTATGTACCTCAATACCTAATAGTTCGGAGGTTATTTTTTAATTAAACACATAAATAAGCTAATTTCTAATCAAAACCAATTGAAACACAATAAAAAAGGAGCGGTGAATAAAAATAAAGTTAGTACAAAACATTGGTAAGTAAAGTAAGTAATTTTTGGAACTATCAAATTAAACAATCTTTATTCTAATAACAAAACTAGATTTGTTTACAAAATGTTTACATGTTTACATAGGTACTTACTTTTCTACAAATAATAAATCTTTACAATCGCGATTTACACAGATTTATACAAACAAAATCAACAAAATTGAAGCATAAATTTCATCATCCCCCCCATTACATACTTGCGAGCAACAACACCATTTGCATTAAAAAAAATAAAAAAAAAACAACCCTCACACTACCTCACCAGTCTACCTAACTTCCTTTATTTATACAAGAAAAAAAACAACAAAATTGGAACATACATTTCATCATCCCCAATTACATACATGCGAGCAACAAAACTATTTTCATTTAAAAAAAAACAACCCTCACACTACCAGTCTACCTACCTTCCTTTGAGTTTGGCATTGACTTATAATGCAGACAGCAAACGATCAGAAAAAAACGAAGTGGTTGTTATTGTTGTTGCCTTCCATTTATTTTAAACGAAATGTGCCTCTTAATTTCCTAGCTCATAATATTTATGTCGTCCTTGTTGTTCGTTTTCATTCCCAATGAAAAAACATGCTTTCCTTTTCTTCCTCAAACAAAGAAGTAATTGCCCAAATGGAACCAATTTCCTGGAAGAAACATATTCATAATAATGGTTGTTGAATATGATAGAGTGACACAAGGACATTAGCCACCTAGGGACAGTTTGGCTGGGTGTCCCTTCTATATGTTATTATTCAATAGTTTTACTAATATTGTGGCACCGTCCCTCAAGCATAACCAATTTTTCATCCCATTCCCATACTCTTCTCATTTCTCTCCCTCTAACTGCTATAAATCAAATTTCCATACAAACCAAACAAAGTGAATACAAAAATTGTATTAAAATAGAAATAATCATTGAAAAACAAGAACAAATTACAGAGAAAATTTATATTAAATTCTTTAATCTTCTTTTTAATCAAATTGTAATGGAGCATAGTTCTCAAAATGTTGAGATTGAAAATTAATTTTTGAGGTAAACCTCGGATAGGTTACTTATTCTTAGAATAAAATAAAGATTTGTTCCTGTTGCTATAGTATATATTCCTCTGATAGTTTAACTGATTATTGAAAAATCGGCTCTTAAAATGAATATTAATGAATGGATTTCTGGCTTTCAAAACATAAATAAAATTAGTTTTTTTTTCTGAAAATAACAGTGGTGGTATCCCATTTCTCTAATAGCTTCGAACTATTTAAAAATTAAAAATACCAACATCTAAAAGCCTTAATAAATTATTTATTATTCAAATAAAATTTTATTTTTATTAGAAGAAAAGAATCATCACTTAGTGGAGAACCGTTTAATAAACTACCAGGTAATATATACATTCTTTAAATAATTATTATTTCCATTATTATTATTATTATGTATGTACAAATGTACATACATATCAAACTTAATAATATAATCTTATATTCCAATTTATAAAAAAGGAGATAAGGCTTACGATTTGATCTATGATCTTCGACTCACTGACGAACAGCTAGTATCAAATGGTTACCCAAGACCTGGCTTAGTAAATGGTACAGCAATTATCTTAAATACAAGAACACAGATTCGACGTCACAATGAGAATGAAAGGTACTGTCGACGCTGTTCGAAGGTTTTCGATCTGTCAATGTATGATTCTCCAGCTGTAGATGAGTGCAACTACCATCCAAAGAGTACCGGCTATAGAAGAGGTAAGTTTATTATTAATAAAATTTCAATTTACAATGATTATGTTGTAGGATTTGCTGATAATCAACACAGATGTTGTCAACAACCAGCCGGTACACCGGGTTGCTCGTACGCCAATTACCATGTTTCAGAAGAAATCAATGTGGACAGTCTCAAAGGTTATATGACCACAATGGACAAAGGCGAAGATTATGTGTCCACTAAAAAGGATATCTATGGCTTAGATTGTGAAATGTGTTATACAACTCATGGAATTGAGCTTACACGTGTGACAGTTGTTGATATTAATGCTCGCACCGTCTATGATGCTTTAGTTAAACCAGATAATAAAATTGTAGACTATAATACAATGTAATCAATACGTGATGATTTTCTTACAGTTAATTGATTTAATTTCTTTATTTTATCATATAGATATTCAGGAATTACTAAGCAAATGATGGAAAACGAAACACGAACCTTGCGGGACGTTCAAGGTATTCTTTTATCGATGTTTCATTCGAAAACGGTGCTTATTGGTCACAGCCTTGAAAGTGATCTTAAAGCATTAAAATTAATCCATAATGTAGTAGTGGATACTTCAGTTCTGTTCCCACACAAAATGGGACCACCCAAGAAAAGAGCTCTAAAAACGTTATGCATTGAGAATCTTAAACGGATAATTCAAGAAGATGGTAAATTTTATTTAACTCTTAAATACAATTTTTAGGTAATTATTTGTTTTTAATTTATAGAAGCGGGACATGACAGTGCAGAAGATGCCGAGGTCTGCATTCAGCTGGTTAAATTTTATCTGAGAAACCGCATCAGTTGAGCCTTATCAAAATAACAAAATGCAATTTAGTATTAAAATAAGTTTTATATTATTAGTAATGTACTGGTGAAATAATTTATTTGCTAAATATCATTTATTTTAAGATTTCTTTCTTGTTTCTTAAACACTAATTGATTGATTTATGTTTTTACCAACAAGAAAGCGCATTATCTGATAACTACATTATATAATATGTACGAATATGACATCAAAATTAATAATTTGATTCGAATAAAAACTCAAGAAGGGTTACATGTGTGCGTTAATTTTGTATATATTTTCTGATGTTTTAAGATTCCAAAATGAAGTGAAGATTTTATTCTCGATAAATGTAAACGTTTTTAAAAATAAAAAAAAAATACAAACTGTAGGTAGGACAAAATCTTAAATTTCATTATTTTCAAGTTCTAATTCTAATTTAAGTAATATTTAAAGTCATAAATAAGCTCCCCAATACACTAACAAGTTAGTATGCAGTAGGAACAAAATTGTTGTATAGCCCAAAAATTACAAAATCGTTTGGCAACCTAACCTAGTTTAATCAATATTAGCATTAAAACATTCCAAAAATGGAAAGAAATAAACCTAAAAATATATGATTGCAAGCTGTTGGTACTTAAAATTAAATACAACGAAAATTGAAAAACTATTTATTTACTTTGGAAATGAGTACACTCCAGTAACTTTAATCAGAAGGCAGACATATAAAAGAATTTCTCTAGTTCTAGTATTTTCTAATTTTTCCATAATCACCAACTGTTTTGTTTTTATATAATTTTTAGATAAGAACAAAATTTAACTCTCATCATTTACCGCTAAGAAAACAGATAGGTACTCGCCCTTTATCTTTGTTTATTCTAATTTTCCCTGCCCGAATTTCGAATTCTAAAAAAATCCTTTAGCGGAGTTCTTTTATTAGCCGTGTTTTTTTGGCATGTTTGTACACGAAAACAATAACAAATAAAAATTGTTTTGCGTGTAAAATATTTGCTTATATAAGGTTTGTTCAATGAAAAAAATCTAGATTAGAACAGGACAGAACAGCACAAATTGTCTGACCAAGTTAGAACAGAAAAGCGCAGCACATGCACCAATATGATTGACAGTTTCCGATCAGCTGTGAAGGAGTGCAAAATTGTTTAGCATAGTACTATCCCTAACATTTTACTAAAGTTAAAATCAGTCAATACGTGATGATTTTGTTACAGTTAATTGATTTAATTTCTTTATTTTATCATATAGATATTCAGGAATTACTGAGCAAATGATGGAAAACGAAACACGAACCTTGCGGGACGTTCAAGGTATTCTTTTATCGATGTTTCATTCGAAAACGGTGCTTATTGGTCACAGCCTTGAAAGTGATCTTAAAGCATTAAAATTAATCCATAATGTAGTAGTGGATACTTCAGTTCTGTTCCCACACAAAATGGGACCACCCAAGAAAAGAGCTCTAAAAACGTTATGTATTGAGAATCTTAAACGGATAATTCCAGAAGATGGTAAATTTTATTTAACTCTTAAATACAATTTTTAGGTAATTATTTGTTTTTAATTTATAGAAGCGGGACATGACAGTGCAGAAGATGCCGAGGTCTGCATTCAGCTGGTTAAATTTTATCTGAGAAACCGCATCAGTTGAGTCTTATCAAAATAACAAAATGCAATTTAGTATTAAAATAAGTTTAATATTATTAGTAATGTACTGGTGAAATAATTTATTTGCTAAATATCATTTATTTTAAGATTTCTTTTTTGTTTCTTAAACACTAATTGATTGATTTATGTTTTTACCAACAAGAAAGCGCATTATCTTATAACTACATTATACAATATGTACGAATATGACATCAAAATTAATAATTTGATTCGAATAAAAAATCAAGAAGGGTTACATGTGTGCGTTAATTTTGTATATATTTTCTGATGTTTTAAGATTTCAAAATGAAGTGAAGATTTTATTCTCGATAAATGTAAACGTTTTTAAAAATAAAAAAAAAAAAAAAATACAAACTGTAGGTAGGACAAAATCTTAAATTTCATTATTTTCAAGTTCTAATTCTAATTTAAGTAATATTTAAAGTCATAAATAAGCTCCCCAATACACTAACAAGTTAGTATGCAGTAGGAACAAAATTGTTGTATAGCCCAAAAATTACAAAATCGTTTGGCAACCTAACCTAGTTTAATCAATATTAGCATTAAAACATTCCAAAAATGGAAAGAAATAAACCTAAAAATATATGATTGCAAGCTGTTAGTACTTAAAATTAAATACAACGAAAATTGAAAAACTATTTGTTTACTTTGGAAATGAGTACACTCCAGTAACTTTAATCAGAAGGCAGACATATAAAAGAATTTCTCTAGTTCTAGTATTTTCTAATTTTTCCATAATCACCAACTGTTTTGTTTTTATATAATTTTTAGATAAGAACAAAATTTAACTCTCATCATTTACCGCTAAGAAAACAGATAGGTACTCGCCCTTTATCTTTGTTTATTCTAATTTTCCCTGCCCGAATTTCGAATTCTAAAAAAATCCTTTAGCGGAGTTCTTTTATTAGCCGTGTTTTTTGGCATGTTTGTACACGAAAACAATAACAAATAAAAATTGTTTTGCGTGTAAAATATTTGCTTATATAAGGTTTGTTCAATGAAAAAAATCTAGATTAGAACAGGACAAAACAGCACAAATTGTCTGACCAAGTTAGAACAGAAAAGCGCAGCACATGCACCAATATGATTGACAGTTTCCGATCAGCTGTGAAGGAGTGCAAAATTGAATTGATTGGTTGGAATAAATTAAGAATTTTAATTTTCTTTTGAAAGATATGGATATTTCTTCAGATATTTCCGTCATTTTTATACACGAACTATATAAAGAGTCCATCAGTGATAATATATTCACTACCAATAACCTAAATTATTCTTTTTTTTAAATTTCTTTTTTTTCATACTCAAAGAAGTCAATCAGCTGTTACTTGTACTCACTTATGCCGTTTTTCATTGCACGTCCGGAAGCGTCCAGAAGCATCCGGAAGTCTTCTGAGACCATTCCATTGGCACAAAAAATACGCTTCTGACGATTCTCAGAAGTGAAATTCGATTCTGGATTTTAAATCAGAATCCACTCAAGAAGCACTAATACATTCAAACTCAAACGTCACAACAAACTGCAATGTAATTTATGTTTTTTTTTAACTTTCCATTTTAATTTAATTTGCATCCAAAATCAAAGTTTTTGGTAAAATTTAATAAACAAAATTAAGAAAAATCGAACAAAAAATATTATTTGGAAGTTCTGAGTTGATACACTTGTGTTTTGCGTTTCACTTTTTGTGTGGTAGCAAATAATTTTTATTTGACGATTCACCTATACAGATAGGTCGAATTCATAAATGTAAAAGTTCGGTAACACTGCAAAGTTTACTTATCATTTCTGAAGACAAATATTGTCCGTTAGAAGATTTTTCTGCTTTTTTATAATTATTGTTTACTTTTACCAATAACATCAACTATTTTGAAAAATATACAGAAATGGTACCATTTTTCAAAAATGTATACAGTATTTATACAGTATTTTTACATTTGTGAATTTCGGGATACTAAACCCCAGAATTGAGTAGAAGCATCTTGGACTGTTCCATTGGATTTCAGAATGAGTGAAACATTGGGTGAAACCAATGGAAAACGGCATTAGAGGCCAGTTATAGCTATCATTGAAAAACATCATTGAAAATATCAATTGTCAATTTCGAGAGATTTTGGAGAAATAATAAATGATTATTTTGATGCCAAAGTTAAGCTAATTGACTTAATAATTATTTATAGGTAAAAGAAAATTTAATTTGGCACAACTTTTCTCATAAAATGACTTTTATTTTTTCAACGATGAACTACCTTACCAATGATCATTGAAAAAATTAAAAGTTACGTTATGGGTCAAAATGATTTTTTTGGAGGAGAAATAATTTTGAAGTCGTAAGCTATATTTCTGCATTAAAATATTCAATGTTTAAACTTTCGAAGGGTCTCAAAATCAACATATAACTTTTTCAATAATGGTTTTCAACGATAGCTATAACTGGCCACTTACATCACCTAAAAAGTAGGTGCAGAAAATGTTGTTCTAATCTGTTCTGAAAATCTTCATGGAACATGTGACAGAAGTTAGAACAGTTAAGTGCAATATTTTTACTCATGGAACACACAATCTTGTACTTTTCTGATCTTTTATGTTCTTTTCTGTACTTTTCTGTTCCGAACGGATTCATTAAACAGACCTATACCCTCCATTTTTCACGTGAAAGTGAATATCAAAAATATAATATCGGCACCACATTGCACTTAAAATAAAGAAGACTTCAGAAAATAAAAACAAAACTAAATTTAATTAAATACCTACATACATACACGTGAATCGCAATTTTCGATCGAATCGTTTAAGTTGACTCCGCATTGCAAATTATTCAGTTAAATTCTAAATAAAAATTCCCGGGAAAATGCTTCGCTTTTCCCTACTCTCCCATTCTAAACTATTCGCGGGAATTTTTTTTTCCTTTTCCTTAATCTAAATCCAGTATGATACTACATTTTTTTCTCATTTTTATGCCAATCAAAATGAAACTATTTATAATCGAAAATACCGATATGAGTAAGTGCGTACACAATAACCACATTAATGTAAAAAAGTCACACAAAATTTATTAAAAATGAACATATTTCAGATTCTTGCAGCTTTTTTTTGACTTTTCAGAAATCAAAAATTAAAAATTATTTCAAAATACACTGTGACTACAAAAAAAGTAAAGGTACGCTGGACTCGTGAGAACACTTGTTTTTGGTGTATATTTACTTTTGTGGACATTGTTATTGTCAAAAATAATGTCGTTCTTTTCATAAAAAATACTATTTTCTTTTTTTTTTAAAAATGAGAAAAAAATGTAGTATCATACGGGCAAGCAACCTTCGAATAGATATGAGAAATAATACTACTATAAACAAGCTGGCATTCTACATGTCCAGAAAATAGAAAATGTAAACATATTTGATGACATACATATATCTTCACGTTTTGAGGTCTCTAGAATCAGAATCCGTCGTTTTTAGCAAGATGTCTGTAGCCTGATAATGCTGATTAGATTAGGGAATACGAAGCGAATCGTTTTCAATTCGATATCTCCTTTTCGACTAGCCTCATTTTGATCAATTATCGAATCGGGTCGTAAATTATACTTCCAAAATTTCCAGATAATATTTGACAAATGGTTTCCAGGAAATTAAATTGGCTTTGGAATTAAATATACAGCCCTATTCTGCTATTCATCGGGGGGAATTTTGCTTGAATTTTTACTTGTTACTATTCTGCTATTGATTCAAGTGAATGTGGCTTTACGTCGGCAATGTCGTGCCAGATTTAATTTGGTGAATATCGGGACGCCAGGGTCCAAAAACCGGGACAAATCGGGACATTAAAAAAATATCTATTTATACAAATCTTAAATGCAATGGCGCAAAATTTTAGTCGATTTAGTACGATGTTAAATCATTTTTAATTAATAAATTTAAACCGAGATTAGCACTGTACTATCTCATAACATAACACTTTACTTAAATTAAAATCTATTTTGTTTATTTCGTATCGTACTGAATCCATATGACACCTCTTAACGTTTCTAAATGCCAAAATTAGTTATGCTTGCGCATAACGTGTTTACAAGTTCAAAAATATTTAAAATGTAGAAAATTTTACGAAACTGTTTTAAAATTAGAAAAATGTTATACTACGTTTTAATTGAAGCTGAAATGTGGTTATTTCGAAATAAGCTCATTTGGAACGTCAAATTTTTATAGGAAATGACGTTCCAAATGAGCTAATTTCGAATTACCTCATTTTGGCTCCAATTAAAACGTAGTATAGCGACAATCACATTATTATTGTTATTGTTATTACTATTATCCACTTGTTCAATTTAACTCTGTTTTCAATATTCGTTATCATTATTAGTTTTATCATTATTCCATTGATTATTTTGATTAAATATTTTAAGTATAAATAATTTAAATAAAAATCAGTTCTGATTGGGAATTCAAACGATTAGGATCTTGGCCTTTTCATTATTTCCCTTTCTGGATTCCTACACTCGTGACCCCGATATACAAACACTCATACATTTGATTTGGTATCCTCCGACCAATGGTTAGGTTCCAATCAAATCTTTTACACATACATACTACAAAAAAGGTATCCCCCGACCAACGGTAAGGTGCCACACACATCTATACAATTAAGAAAAGGTATCCCCCGACCACTGGTAAGGTGCCTCTCTTAATACACTACTCTACATATACATCCAAACAGCCACACAAGCAACGAAAATAATGGCTAACGAAGAAACCATATCGAAGGTATCAATGCGAATTCCACCTTTCTGGAAGCGGATCCCTGATCTTTCGTTCACTCGTCTCACCGAAAAATATTCAAGTCTTATGTCAGCATTCCAGGAGTCAGAGCAAAAACAAAGCTTTCTAATAGACACCGGAGCCTCCATCTCAGTAATACCGCCTACATTAGCAGAAAAACGCAGTGGCCAAGGAAAGTGTATTCTTTATGCTGCGAATGGAACAGAAATCCCAACCTATGGAGAACGCCTGATGACGCTTAATCTCGGCCTTCGCAGAAGCTATTGCTGGCCTATTGTCATCGCTCAAGTCACCGAGCCCATAATTGGATCCAATTTCTTATCATTTTTGACATCAACTATTAGATCGAAATATGATAAGAAATCGGATCCAATTATGGGCTTTAAACGCTTCTGAGTGGGATTACTCTTGATGGAAGACGACCCACATAGAGCTACTAAGCAAGATGAGGGAGCTTTCGTCAGCTAGCATTTCTGACGACGTTCTCAGAACACTGTGGATGCAGCAACTGCCTAATATGACACAGTCAATTCTGTCATGCAGCCCTAATCGAGACCTCAAAACTTTAGCAGACATGGCAGACAAAATTTCTGACGTCTACGGAAATTCAGTTGTTGCTTCCGTCTCAGCACCTTCCAGTGTTTCTGCGATCTCCGAACTTCAAGAGCAAATTTCTACTCTAAGAGACGAATTGAAACGCCTCAGCATTGGAAGAAGTCGTGGAAGTCCTTCGAAGATGAGGAACAGATCCAGTTCTAGGAACAAAGACCAACATCATCTTTGTTTCTACCATCGTCGTTTTGGCAAACATGCGAGAAAATATCAAGAGCCATGTAAATTTCAAGCCGAAAACTAGCATGTGGACAGCAAAGCGACTAGCCAGTGCGCAGAAATAATAAGTCGCCGTTATGTTCAGGAGAAATCTGCAAAACAAAGCTCTCTAATAGACACCGGAGCCTCCATCTCAGTAATACTAAGAGCATTCTTTATGCTGCGAATGGAACAGAAATCCCAACCGATGGAGAATGACTGATTTCGCTTAATCTCGGCCTTCGCAGAAGCTATTGCTGGCCATTTGTCATCGCTCAAGTCAGCGAGCCCATCATTGGATCCGATTTCTTATCATTTTTGATCTATTAGTTGCTGTCAAAAATAATAAACTGAAAAACGACACTACAAACTTCTGGTTTTGGCGCAGATACATCGTCTAGTGCTGCTAATATTAGCACTATAAATCCTTCATCCATCATTTATGACCTGCTAAAAGAATTTGAAGACGTCACAAAAACATATCTCTTGGCCAAGACGAAGCACAATGCTACGCATCACATCCAAACTAAGGGACCTCCTGTATAACAAAAGATAGCGAAGAAGGAGTTTGACTATATGCTCAGCCAAGGAATCTGTCGACCATCAAAGAGCAGCTGGGCTAGTCCTCTTCACATGGTCAAGAAGAAAAATGGTGACTGGCGGCCATGCGGGGACTACAGAAGACTCAACACAAACACCGTCTCAGATCGTTACCCCATTCCTCACATTGGAGACTTCACTCACCATCTGAAGGACAAGAAAGTTTTCAGCTTCATAGATCTCACACGTGCGTACCATCAAATCCCTGTGGAACCAGAAGACATTCCAAAGACAGCCATAGTAACGCCTTTTGGACTGTTTGAGTTTATGGTGATGACTTTTTGACTCTGCCACGCTGCTCAATCATTTCAGCGGTTCGTCCACGAAGTTGTTAGAGGCCTTGATTTCTGATTTCCTTACATCGACGACTTTCTCATCGCATCCAACTCAGCAGAGGAACATCGAGAACAACTGAGACAGCTTTTCCAACGGTTTAGAAATTATGGCCTTACAATAAACCCATCGAAATGCACATTTGAGGCGTCATCAGTAAGTTTCTTGGGTTACCTTGTCACTGAAGAGGGAACCAAGCCATCACCATCCAAAGTTGACGCCATCACCTCCTTCAAGAAACCGTCAACAATTCAGGAGCTGCGAAGATTTTTGGGTATGGTGAATTTCTACAGACGTTTCATTCCCAAAGCTGCTCAGATTCAAGCACCACTTTATGCATACCCATGCGGCAACAAAAGGAAAGACAAAAGTTGTACAGCAACTTGTGTCAAATGATTGGCAACCTCTTGGATTTTTCTCGAAAAAACTTTCACCATCGCAAACAAGCTACAGTGCTTACGACCGCGAGCTTTTAAGTGCTTACTTAGCTATCAAGCACTTTTAACACCTGCTTGAAGGAAGACAGTTTGTGCTTTACACGGACCACAAACTTCTTACCTTCGCTTTTCAACGAAAACCGGAGAAGTCAAGCCCACGTCAACTCAGACACTTAAGCTACATCGGACAGTTT